>WNGS01125103.1:13837-32087 GCA_020271785.1 Procambarus virginalis | reverse complement strand
CCACATCAGGAGAAAAACAACAGTAAAGGAACAGGTAATGAATATAAGGATAGGGGCGGAAGGATCACTACAAACAAATGACAAGGAAGTGTGTGAGGAACTGAATAAGAAATTCCAGGAGGTCTTCACCTTAGAGCAAGGAGAATTTCAGAGATATGAGAGGGTAATAACTAACCAGGAACCACTGGAAGAGTTTGAGATTACCAGCGGGGAAGTAAGGAAGTGTTTACTAGAGTTGGATGTGACAAAGGCTATAGGCCCAGATGGAATCTCCCTTGGATACTAAAGGAAGTAGCAGAAGAACTGTGCCCCACTCTCTATAGTGTATAACAAATCACTGGCAACAGGGGAACTGCAGATATTTGGAAAGCAGCTAACGTAGTCTCGATATGCAAGGGGATAGACAGGAGGCACTGAACTACTGGCCAGTGTCCCTAACCTGCATACCATGCAAGCTGATGGAGAATATTGTGCGAAAAAAGCTAGTGGAGCATCTGGAGCGAAAGAACTTTGTAACACAGCATCAACATGGGTTCAGGGATGGCAGGTCCTGCCTCACAGGGTTACTTGAATTCTACGACCAGGCAACAAAAATAAGGCAAGAAAGAGAAGGGTGGGCAGACTGCATATTTTTGGATTGTCAGAAAGCCTTTGATACCGTGCTGACCCACCAACAGCAGGTGGGTCAGCAACAGCAGCAGGTGGGTCAGCATAGCATACACTAGCATACAGCTGTATGCTAGGCGTCCCATACAGCTGTATACGAGGCGTCCCATACAGCTGTATGCTAGGCGTCCCATAAATAACGCACATGACGGAGAGGCTCGCTCGCCCGGCAGGTAAACAAGACCCCTAGACTCGTTCCTCATCCGAGCTTATAAATAATGGCGCAGCCTAACTAACGCCTGTGAGCGTCCCCCGCCGCGCGCGGGCACAGTTTCTCTGATTGGCGGCACCTTAATTATGGAGTCTGGAGACACAGCTTGTGTAGTTTGGGCAGGAGGGGTGATGGGGGGGCGGGAGGGGGAGGAGGGGTTGAGAAGGGGGGAAAGGGGGCAGGCCGGCCCCTTTGGGTTAGTCCGGCGGCGGAGACTCATTAGGAGTTAATGTCTCTTCCAGGAGAGTTGTTTATGGCGCTGCTTGACCACCTGTGGTGGTTACTGTGGTGGTTACTGTGATGGTTACTGTGGTGGTTACTGTGGTGGTTACTGTGGTGGTTACTGTGTGGTTACTGTGGTGGTTACTGTGGTGGTTACTGTGGTGGTTACTGTGGTGGTTACTGTGGTGGTTACTGTGGTGGTTACTGTGGTGGTTACTGTGGTGGTTACTGTGGTGGTTACTGTGATGGTTACTGTGATGGTTACTGTGGTAGTTACTGTGGTAGTTACTGTGGTGGTTACTGTGGTGGTTACTGTGGTGGTTACTGTGGTGGTTACTGTGGTGGTTACTGTGGTGGTTACTGTGGTGGTTACTGTGGTGGTTACTGTGATGGTTACTGTGATGGTTACTGTGATGGTTACTGTGGTAGTTACTGTGGTGGTTACTGTGGTGGTTACTGTGGTGGTTACTGTGGTAGTTACTGTGGTGGTTACTGTGGTAGTTACTGTGGTGGTTACTGTGGTGGTTACTGTGGTAGTTACTCTGGTAGTTACTGTGAGGGTGTGGTGCTTCACATAGTGCAGGTGTGGTGGGTGTGGTGCTTCACACAGTGCAGGTGTGGAGGGTGTGGTGGTGGACACTGTGCAGGTGTGGAGGGTGTGGTGCTGGACACAGTGGGAGGCCACGTGCTGGCCACCAGGGAACACGTGCGCCACAGAGCGCCATAAGAGCCGGTCCCAACACCTGTAAACCCCGTAACGACGCCGGCGCCAGCTGCACGATAACATTACCATACCTCTGACGATAGTGTAACGAGTCCGTAACGAAGTAGAGGGGGGGGGAGGGGGGCGACGCCGGGTGACAGGTGGCGGGTGTAACAAGGAGTCATTAGGCTGGCCCGTCACCTCCACTCACCTCTATGGTAACCACTCAAACCGCCATTAACACAAATTTTCCCCCTTGATATATTGGCTGTAACTGTCACCACTCAGATATGCGAGTCGTGACGCTCTTAATTACCAGTGTGTCTACTTGCTGCTGAAATTAAAAATATAAAAAAATAAATATATATGTATATATTTATGTAAAAGGGAAGAGGAGTACCACTTCTAACTGGAAGTAGGAGACCCTCAGCCTCGGAGTAAAGCACACACAACACATACGAGGGGATTTTTAGGTACCTTCTATTACAGTTTCTATGTTCTTTTGTCTTACCATCCCCTTCCTCTTGTGTTTTGTTGTGCTTTGTTAGATATTTAAAGGTTACAAGTTGAGCATTAGTTAATACAATGAGTGCTTAAAGGGTATGGATCTCTTGGAGCTCCTCCGCTTCCGGACAGGAACCGAGGACGCAGAAAGCGTGTCCTCTCTCTGTCGCCACACTCGGGCGCTGAAACAGGAAACTGGCAGCCCTTGGGTCTCTGGTGGTGTACACGAGCCTGGAACCCAATTCTTTGAGAAATCCCCAGGCGCTCCTACCCCAGGAGGCATGCGTCTCAGACGCTATGGGAACCAAGGTGTATTGACTTACCTGTCACCCAGCTGCACTGGATTACTATTGCTGCTTCCCTGTAGATGGCTACACCACGCTCTTGATCAGCACCCAAGTCTGTGTAGGTGTCAGCCAGGGTGGACACACACGTGCAGCCCCACATCACTTGTTTGCCCCTCATCCAGGGCAATATTGTGCTGCCATCTGGGTGAAGTCCAGAATCATCCGAATTTTGGTCCATTAGAATGTGAGTCTCTCTTTATGCTGGGCACTGAGCTGAGGCCAAGCTCCTCTTGATGATGTCATTACTCTCACTGTCTCTTGAGCCCATAAAGCTTCTCCAGTGCACCCCATGCAGTCCATATTTGTCTGGTTCCACACTGTTGCAAATACACATGTATTCAGTGTGAATTGGAGCACCAAGGTGGAGAACCACTGCTACACGAAGGGATTCTGGATCTAGACGTGTATCTGTTACCGACATGAGCACTGCCAGAAGGAAGTCCCCAGCATGCAATGCTCTGATGCGGGCTTTCTATTCATCTGATGTTGCAGTGCAGAGCATTGCTTCAACTTTTTTTTTCCACCAGCGGGTGGTCCCAGCTGGACTGGTTGTGTAATTTTGTTGGATCTACAATAGGTGTTGGGGCTGCAAGAGCATCCCACTGATTTCAACATTCAGTGAAAGCAGGATCGTGTATTACTGCTGAATCACTCAGGGCTTCAGGTAGGATATCTCTTACGAGGTCGTGCGATGCATGGAAGGAGGAAAGGAAGGCTGATAGAGCACACTTACATATATATATATATATATATATATATATATATATATATATATATATATATATATATATATATATATATATATAATATATACTATTACATATTACAAGGTATTTAATGACACAATTATCACTACGAGAACTGTTCCCAACTAATAATTACCAACAGTATTTAAATAATTAAACAATAGATGTATATATATGTATATTCACCTAGATGTGTTTGCGGGGGTTGAGCTTTGCTCTTTCGGTCCGCCTCTCAACTGTCAATCAACTTTTACTAACTACTTTGTTTTTCCACACCACACACACACCCCAGGAAGCAGCCCGTGATAGTTGACCAACTCCCAGGTACCTGTTTACTGCTAGGTAACAGGGGCATTCAGGGTGAAAGAAACTTTGTCCATTTGTTTCTGCCTGTGCGGGAATCGTGTGTGTGTGTGTGTGTGTGTGTGTGTGTGTGTGTGGTGTGTGTGTGTGTGTGTGTGTATATATATATGTGTGTTAAGCCCCTTAAGAGGTGGCACGAGCATGAATAGCCTGTAACATTGGCACATATGATGCGTACGGATCACCATAGCCCGTGCTGCACGNTTAAGAGTAAAGCTGCTTGTAGATTAGTTTTTCAGATATTTTTGACAAGTTTAGGCAGGATTGATATAGGTCTGTAGTTGTTAACATCTGTGAGATCACCACATTTATGGACAGGGTTACTCTCGCTTTCTTTTAGAATATCTGGAAAGGTTTGGAGTTCAAGTGACTTGTTGAAGAGCAATGCAATAGCAGGGGCTAGAGATCGGAGGCTTTTTTGTAAATTAAAGTTGGTATCTCATCAGGGCACTAGACTTGGTTTTAAGGGAAAGGATTATCTCATTGACGTCAGTGGAATTAGTAGGCTTTATGTACAGAGACTGTGGATAGTTACCTGTAAGGTAGTCCTTAACATCAGTACTGGAAGATGGAATATCATTTGCAAGGGATGACCCAATGGAAAGAAGAACCTATTGAACTCAATAGCAGAATCAGAGGCTGAAAGCTGACCATCGTAATTGGACAGGAGTGTTGGTTTGATATTTAAAATCTTCTTTGAGCCCAATATTTGTGAGATTGTGCTCAAAGTTTTTTTTAATGTTGGTCTTTATTTGGGTAAAGTTATCTTCGTAGAATTTAGTTTTGGCTCGTCTAATTATTTTAGATAGCAATAACGAGTAATTCTTTGAAAATTCTTTGAAGACGGTTCCTAACCTATACTTCTTCTCAAGGTCATGTACTTTATTAATGGATTTAAGTATTCCCTTTGTAAGCCAGGGATTGTTAAGCCTTTTGGTTGTGACTTGTTTTGTAAGCCTAGGACAGTGGGTGTTATAAAGGTTAAGAGTTTTTTGAAGAAAAGATTGCACTGCTAGGTTGATGTCCCCTATGTTACCTAACTCGGATTCCCAGTTGACATTATCAGCAGCAGTTAAAAAATTGTCTACAGCAGTTTCATTGTGCAGCCTAAAGCTTAACTCCGTTGACTCAAGAGGTGGTTTGTTAATGTTAGTTAAGAGAAATGTGGGGTAATGGTCTGTAGTGCTATCGGTGAATATACCTGAAGTAAGCGGAGAGGTTATGTTGGTCCAAATGTGATCAAGAGTCGTGGCCGTACTATCAGTGATTCTAGTAGGTCTAGTGATTAAGGGTATGAGGAAGCAGGAATTCATACAGTTGAGGAAGCTAACAGCAGTAGGGTGTTCAGGCTCGCAGAGGTCAATATTAAAGTCCCCTGCGATAATTAGATGGTTTTTGTTCAGTCTGTTCTCGAGTATTAGATTATACTCTATCGAGTATATAGATTATATTATTATATGCGATAATTAGATGGTTTTTGTTCAGTCTGTTATCGAGTATTAGAACGAATCTGACTGTGCCACTGGGACCCAAACTTGTTCAAAATCTCATCATCATTTGAATGATGGAAATGAGACATAGACTCAACAGGAGGTTGTCACTATGTTCATTACCTGTGACCTTAAAGTTGAAGTAGAAGACTCGGGTTTGTTCACCACGCGACTCCTTCTCCTGACTCCTTCCTTGTCTTATATTGTCGTAAGGGCTTGACGCTTTCTCCGGATAATTCTCTACCTCCACTCTGTCATAAAAGCTAAGTAGGTCTGTTACACAGTGTGTGTGTACTCATCTGTTTGTACTCACCTATTAGTGCTTGCGGGGGTTAAGCTTTGCCTCTTTAGTCCTGGCTCTCAACTGTCAATCAACTGGTGTACAGGTTCCTGAGCCTACTGGGCTCTATCATATCTACATTTGAAACTGTGTATGGAGTCAGCCTCCACCACATCACTTCCTAATGCATTCCATTTATTAACTACTCTGACACTGAAAGTTCTTTCTAACGTCTCTGTGGCTCATGTGGGTACTCAGTTTCCACCTGTGTCCCCTTGTTGCCGTACCACCAGTGTTGAATAGTTTATCCTTCTCTACCCTGTCAATTTCCCCTGAAGACACACACACACACACAGTGTGTGAATGTGTGTGTTTGTGTGTGACTGTGTGCGCGTATGTGTTTGTGTGTGAGTACATTCTCAGTGACAAATAAAGTATATCTATATACAACAATATTTCTAATTGGGAGTCCAGAGGTTGTTAACAACCCCTCCCGCTCCACTTGTGGCGCTGAGAGGTGATTACCTCTCACGTGTGTGGTGTGTGTGTGTGTGTGTGTGTGTGTGTGTGTGTGTGGTGTGTGTGTGTGTGTGTGTGTGTGTTGCCACGGTTGTGGTCACTCACCAACCACACCAACGTCGTTCACGCGTCTATAAATATAGGAACGTCTCTATCGGCTGCTGGCTCCTGCCATGGTCGTTAACAGCGCGTAATGGTATATATTGGCGCAATTGTCTGTGTTTCCTCTATAAATACGTTGGTCTGTGTACTGGCAACAGTATTTCATGACCCCCGCTGGTCGCTCTTCCACCCTCCACTGTGTACCCCCTGGTCCTCCCCCCCCCCCCCCCCCCACACCCACACACACACACACACACACACACACCACACACACACACACACAAAGGGGGACTCGTAGCCTGGTGGATAGCGCGCAGGACTCGTAATTCTGTAGCGCGGGTTCGATTCCCGCACCAGGAGAAACAAATGGGCAAAGTTTCTTTCACCATGAATGCCCCTTTACCAAGCAGTAAATAGGTACCTGGGAGTTAGTCACTGTCACGGGCTGCTTCCTGTGTGTGTGTGTGTGGTGTGGAAAAAAAGTTGAAATTAAAGTTAAAATTAAAAAATAGTAACAGTTGATTGACAGTTGAGAGGCGGGCCGAAAGAACAAAGCTCAACCTCCGCAAACACAACTAGTGAATACAACTAAGTGAATACACACCACACACACACACACACACACACACACACACACACACACACACACACACACACACACACACACACACACACACACACACACACACGCGCGCGCGCGTGTGTTTGCAATATGACATCATTGCTGGCGTTGTTGATCTTATAGTATAAGCTTTCTATGCTTCTACCTATTGTCTTGCTCTCAGGATTGTGAAGAACAATCACGTTACCGTAGTTCATAATAATAAAACTAGTGTTCATTGAAGGATTTATTTTCTAAAAGGTTTCGTTCCACTCTGGAACATCTTCAGGTAAGGAACTCACATGGAGCAACAGAAACAAGTACATCTTTTGATTAAAATGGAAAAAGTACAGAGGTTTGCGAGAAGATCAGTGTTAGAGCTAAGAGGGTTTAGCTATGAACACAGGCTAATGGAACTAGATCCCGCAACCCTTGCGGATAGGAGCAGAGGAGATATGATCACCACATACCCATCCTAAATACCGAGTAACGACTTAGATACCTTACCTACGCTCAGACCCAGACCTCACCAACAACACAGGATAACGACACGTATACCCATACCCAGTTACCTTCCCCCCCCCCCACCAATCCCCCTCACAGCCTTACCCAGTGTTTGGCATTCATCCCAATTATGCCCCATAGGTAATATATATATATATATGTATATGTATATATATATATATATATGTATATATATATATAATATGGCAATGTTATCCCAGGAATAACGGTGATATCCATAAACATTCCTACAAGCAAACCCGGTGTTTGGGTTCTGGTATGCGCCCACACCTGCCGTCAGGGAGAACACCCTCCACACCTGCCGTCAGGGAGAACACCCTCCACACCTGCCGTCAGGGAGAACACCCTCCACACCTGCCGTCAGGGAGAACACCCTCCACACCTGCCGTCAGGGAGAACACCCTCCACACCTGCCGTCAGGGAGAACACCCTCCACACCTGCCGTCAGGGAGAACACCCTCCACACCTGCCGTCAGGGAGAACACCCTCCACACCTGCCGTCAGGGAGAACACCCTCCACACCTGCCGTCAGGGAGAATCATTTCGAGAGCTAACCTCTTAAAAGCGACATTGGTCAGAACCTCACAACCATCCGCCAAGCAGCAGCCAAACTGTTCAGTCTCCTAAAAAAGGTTAACGACACCTCGGGAACAAGCCAAGCATGGCACAGCCTCCTGCTGTTTGACAACAAGTAATTACTTAAGTGTAGTTACAGGATGAGAGCAACGCTCGTGGAGTCCCGTCTTCCCAGTACTCTTTGTCGTGTAACACTTTGAAACTACTGACGGTCTTGGCCTCCACGACCACCTTCTCACTTAGCTTGTTCCAACCGTCTGCCACTGTGTTTGGAAAAGTGAATTTTCTAATGTTTTTGCACTACTTTTGTTTCCTTAGCTTGAGTCTGTACTCACCTAGTTGTGCTTGCAGGGGTTGAGCTTTGTCTCTTTGGTCCCGCCTCTCAACTGTCAATCAACAGGTGTACAGATTCCTGAGCCTACTGGGCTCTATCATACCTATATTTGAAACTGTGTATGGAGTCAGCCTCCACCACATCACTGCCTAGTGCATTCCATTTGTTAACTACTCTGACACTGAAAAAATTCTTTCTAACGTCTGTGGCTTATCTGGGTACTCAGTTTCCACCTGTGTCCCCTTGTTCGTGTTCCACCCGTGCTGAAGAGTTTGTGTTTGTCCACCCTGTCAATTTCGCTGAGAATTTTGTAGGTGGTTATCATGTCTCCCCTTATTCTTCTGTTTTCCAGGCACGTGAGGTTCAGCTCCTTTAGCCTTTCCTTGTAGCTCTTGTTCTTGAAATTCCAGGTCTCTGAAATTCTTACCTATGAATTTTATCGAGTCCTGTTACTATTTTGTTCGTTGCGGGGAATATGCCTAGCTGTCCCTGCAAGGAGAGACAAATCACTAGCTTCCTCAGTCATTATGGCTATAAATAGTTTTCCTAGAGAGGACAACCAGGCACCCCCCCCCCTTCCCATGCCTAAAACACCCACCGCAGGAAAGGTATCAACAGCAGAACCGAGGCATCTAAAATCAGAGCAACAGTCAGCAAGAAAATATAAGAAGTCAACACAATAGGGGCAATATAAGTCATCACCTGCGAGGACACAGTTGCCACCAGAGACGCCGATACAGCACAAGCCCTGAGAGACAAACACCCACTCAGAGCTCCACGTGACGACAGTGTTCCACCAGTCCGTGTCACCAGAGCAGAACCCCTGGGTGTGCTCGAATCTGTGGTGCATAAAGCAGCTTTATCCTTCCCACCATGACCAGCAGGTGGGTTCACAGGACTAGAACTCAACCACATCAAACAAATGCTCAACCCTGCACTGGGAGACATTGCGCAGGGCCTCCTGGTGGAACAAACTAGATTCTCCAACACATGTCTAGCTGGCAACATACCAGAGACCATACGGCCTTTTCACCTTTGTTGGAGCATCTCTCTGTGCTGTAAAGAAAAAGGATGGAGGGATCAGAGCAGTAACTGTGGGCACCCTCTGGCGCCTCGTGGCTCAGGCAGCTGCGAGAACAGTTTGCCAGGCAGCGGCCAACATGCTGAAACCAAAACAACTCGGCTCCGTCATTCTCCTAGGGTGTGAGGCGGCAGCTCAACCATTCATTGTTAACATTTGTGACCATAAGGCTCTGATTAAGCTGGATTTCAAAGCCGCTATCAACTTGGTAAGGAGAAATGCAATACTCGGTGCTGTTCGTCAACATTTCCCGTCCTGTACCCTTGTGTAGACTCTCGCTACAGTCAGTAACTAAACCTACTGTTGTGGTGACCAGGACACTCACGGGAGGCTGTCCAACTGTGGGGGGGGGGGGACCCCTGGTGGGGGGGGGGACCCCTGGGGGGGGGGACCCCTCACTCCTCTCTCTCTTTCTTAGTCATTAAACAAGTCACCGAAGACGTGTCCAGTGAGCTCAACATCTGCTTCCTGCAGGATGGTTATCTTGAGATGATTTCGGGGCTTAGCGTCACCACGGCCCGGTCCTCGACCAGGCCTCCTTTTTGTTACACATCCACACCAAGCAGCCCGTAGTAGCTGTCTAACTCCGAGGTACCTATTTACTGCTAGGTGAACAGATGTATCACGGTGAAAGAAACTCTGCCCATTTGTTTCCGCCTTCCACCTGGGATCGAACCTGGAACCTCAGGACTACGAATACGAAGCACTGTCCACTCAGCTGTCAGGCCGCAGCTTCTCTACTGGCTCCCCAGACTCCCTCCTGGAGGACACAATAATTCAGGAGCAAGTCTAGGCCTCACCCTGAACTCTTCCAAGTGCGAAATAACCTCCACCAACCAGCACATAATAGAGCGAATAAAGGATGTTTTGCCTGATATCCATGTAACCAACCCTGAGGACAGCACACTCCTAGGAGCTCCTCTTGGAGGGAACGCCATCGACGAAGTCCTTGGTAAGAGGATCACTGACCTGAAGAGGATGGATGAGAGGATTGAAGACATTGATGCTCACAAAACACTCATCATCAACAGATGCTTGTCCCTCCCCAGGCTGACCTACGTTCTTTGATGTTCGCCATCTTTCAATAACTTTAAGCTAGAGGAGTACGGTAGCTTACTGAAATGACTGTTAGAAAAAGCCCCTAATCATTCTCTCAACACTCAGTGGAAACAAGTCTTCCTGACAGACTCGGGGGCCTTGGTGTACACACAGCAACACAAATTACTGTTCCTGTCCTCTTCAGCGGCATCTGACAACCTGGTGAAGGAAATCCTACCAGTTTACCCAGGTCAACATGCATGGGTACATGATCCCTGTCTTATACCATGCACCACCAAGTGGGTCTCTCTCGTAAGACCAGCACTCTAACTACCACCTTCCTAAGCTTACTAAGAATCCAGCTGGGATGTCCCCATTGTTGGGCCATCCAACAATTGTTGAGACACGAGTGCAATGTGCCTAGAAGCTGCAACAACACCACATGACACTGTCCGACTCAGAGCTGTAGCAGCTCTCCATGCAGGTGACTTCCTGTTTGCATGTACAATGTCATCACCCAGCGCACGTCTCATACCGCAGGCCTCTATTATGGACTCGTCACCTTCGTCAGAGTTGCAATTCCAGCGCCATCTATGGGTCTGCACTCTAACTCCCCTGATATTGGATGCTATGTAGACAACGCCATCTATTGGTAGTGGCGTGTTAGTGGTAAATGGCCCTGGTTTCCTGCCTGGTCAGACAGAGAGGTCGTTGTGGATGATCTCTGGTGGTGGGCGTATCAAGGTCAGCGCCATGTGTTGTGCTACGAGCATAATGACAACTACCCCAGTGAGTGTTACCTCCTGGTTTCCCCAGTGTACCGTCCTGTAACTGTCTGTTAACTAATGACGTTTCATGTTCACAAAGATGACGTGTGGAGACAGTCGTACTGAAGAGGGCAGTTTACCTTGGACAGTCCATGTTCTCTCAACTTGGTTCTGGAAGCCGACTAAGTAAGCCGCCGCCGATGTGAAGCAGTGTGTAACCTGCTGATTATGTAATGTTGGAAGTGATCGGCACACCCCGGGATTAGCTTAGGAGGGTAACGGACGATAGTGAGGTGCCTGTTGTGAAGTGCTGCTAGCCGGTGGTTAGAGGCTTCTGCCAGGGGTTCGCTACCCCTGTATTGGTTGTTTTGTGACCCCGATCAGCGTCTGGATGAGGTTCTCTGCCAGCGAGCAGCTGGAGAGCGATAATGGGGGTATAGGCACCTCGTGAGACTGTGTCGGTGGGCTGACCCACGTAAAGGTGAACTCGCCAGTGTTTCCCAGTACGAGCGGACAAGGTAATGAGCGGTGGGAACGTTGGGTTGGCCAACACTGCATGTGTGCACTTTTGATGTCCTGTGTGAGAGGGACCCTACTGTATGTAAATAAGTGTAGTAATAATCTATTTATTATATTTTAACGTTAAGTATAAATATATTGGTGAAGGAACAGTGTACTGTTCATCCCCCCTTTCCTTTATTGCACTATACAACTATTTCTTGAAAGCGTACTACTGACTTGGGGTCGGATACTATAAACAAGGTTCATCCGTCAAGACCCCGTTACTGGTCCTCAGTGGCTGTAACACCCTCCCATTTGCAGTGGTGCTCCGCGTCGCTGCCTCAACCCATACCTAATATAGCTGTACTTGAGGCGAGGTTGTGGCTGACAGGTACGGCCAGCATGGCCTGCTCTGTGCGAGCATAGGGGGATAGCACTCAAAATACAGTGAAATCAAGGTTCATTATGATGAACCTTACCTCGGCTGGTTGTCCAGCAGAGAGAGAGGCCCCGTTGCCTAATACCCTACAACACGAGCCTGTTGGTCGCCCAGATGGAATCACAGTGAACCCCTGGTAGAATAATAGACAGTGAGGGACACATGCATATCAGTCTTGGCCATCACCTATGTTGGCATCCGTGTTGCTCATCCGGGTGGTGGTGCCACTCACAGGGACGCAGACAAGTATCGTAAATACCGATACCCGGATCACCAGCAGTCTTAATCACCCACTATGGTTAGGTGCTGAACAACACATTAGTTTCTATACACTGTCAAAGTCGGAGAGACATAAATATATACGTGTGTATGTATGAATATATATATATATATATATATATATATATATATATATATATATATATAATATATATATATAATATACACACACGTATGTATATGTGTAAGCTAGTTACAAATGAATTTCACCTTTGTAAACATACAATATGTATAAAATAACATATCTCGAGTACTATATATGTAGGACAGACGTAAGTGTTTGTATTTATGTATGTATGTCACATTAGCATTTTAAAAGCACTACAATCACCTGTGGTTTGTACGTTAAATCACTGAACTATATGCATAACTGATCTCTAACCCTGTCCATGGAGAACAGACGGAAATGTGTATATATATATATATATATATATATATATATATATATATATATATATATATATATAATATTGGCCACCATTTTAAATGTGTGGCCACGTCTGTAATTGAAAATTATATAATAATAGTTATTGATATTATTATTGTCTCCTCTCCCTCTCAGACACAAGGTGGGGGGGGTAGGAGTACCTCTAGGATAAAGGATCTGGGTTCTAAGCTAATTGAAGTAACAAGAGACACAAGAGGTGTCAGCTTGGGTCACGAGACGCCCACACCCTGGCCACCATCGGAGGAGCTGCAGGACCCCCACACTGAAGGTATCCAGTGTTGCAACTCATTTTATATAAACAAGTTTCAAATAAAGTCAAATACAAATATGTAAGAGCAACATGAGCTCAGCATGAGCTTCATTTGGTAAATGAAGATAATATGTGAGAGCACGTGGAAGCCCCACAAGACTCCCTGGGTGCTACATATCCTCCTCTTCGAGGCTGAGGGTCCCTAAAAACGCAACCATATATATATATATATATATATATATATATATATATATATATATATATATATATATATATATATATATATATATAAATCTCTTGCAAGTGCCTGGATTGCGTGAACATAATTGGAATTTATCATCATAATAGCACAATTGTGTCATTAGAAAGCTGCAACAAGGGAACGAAGATAATTGGGGCGAATTAAACACAAATTACCGGAGTTGTTTATCCGTGATTGAAAATGTTGACAGTTGCGAGGTAAATCACAGGGGCCATTATGACGTCACAACTGTTGGGTAAATACCATAACTTCTTGGTACCGTGAGTGAGGGGGGGGGGGGCTTGTTTGTGTGTGTTGGGGGGGGGGTTGTTTGTGTTGGGGGAGGGCTTGTTTGTGTGTGTTGGGGGGGTTGTGTTGGGGGGTTGTTTGTGTGTTGGGGGGGTTGTTTGTGTTGGAGGGGGGGCTTGAGTGTTGGGGATGGTTGTTTGTGTATGTTGGAGGGGGTTGTGTGTTGGGGGGGTTGTTTGTGTGTGTTGGGGGGGGGGGCTTGTGTGTGTTGGAGGGGGGGGCTTGTGTGTGTTGGGGGTTGTTGTGTGTGTTGGGGGGGGGGGTTTGTGTGTGTTGGGGGGGTTGTTTGTGTGTGTTGGGGGGGTTGTTTGTGTGTTGGGGGGGTGTTGGGGGGTTGTTTGTGTGTCCAGCACCATGTTGTGTGTCCAGCACCATGTTGTGTGTCCAGCACCATGTTGCTCCATTGCTTTTTTATAACTTTGTATGTTTTTTTCCCAACAAACGTCGGCCATTGTATATTTTCCTCGATCATGCGCATGAATGCCTCTTGTTGTTGATATTATTGCACATATATATATGCATTTTATACATACAAATACACACACATGTACATACTAATACACACATGTATGCGTGCTAATACACACATGTATGCGTGCTAATACACACATGAGTACATCGGTGTCAACACCTTTAGAAACTGCCATCACCTGAACACATTTAAACCCGAAAATACGACCAAATTTGTGTAGTAATATATCCGTCAGCGTTCAGAGCGGAGAGAGACCCGAGCAGGACTGTCAGTACATTTATGTCAATGTATTGCCCGGGTCTCTGTGAGCCCGGCACGCTCAGCCTCTGGTATTATACACGGCTCAGTCTTGTATTATACACGGCTCAGCCTTGTATTATACACGGTGTGACCGCTCCCACCTCCTGGAGGGTGTGGCTTGTGTGTACAGGCGAGACAGGGGCTGGTCACCCAGGCGGTGTGGCGCTAAGAGCCCCAAGTTGGGCTTCTCACCGGTGTGACGGAAACCTTCAGCTGGGCTCTCTCCAGTGCTAATTACTGTTCTCTTTGTCATGGCGAGGCGGCGCTCTGTGCATGATGGTATGTGATGCTGGCTGACTGGGTGATCTGGTCGCTGGCCACCCCGCCAGCTGGACCAGTGGCCACCCCGCCAGCTGGGCCAGTGGCCACCCCGCCAGCTGGGCCAGTGGCCACCCCGCCAGCTGGGCCAGTGGCCACCCCGCCAGCTGGGCCAGTGGCCACCCCGCCAGCTGGGCCAGTGGCCACCCCGCCAGCTGGGCCAGTGGCCACCCCGCCAGCTGGGCCAGTGGCCACCCCGCCAGCTGGGCCAGTGGCCACCCCACCAGCTGGGCCAGTGGCCACCCCACCAGCTGGGCCAGTGGCCACCCCGCCAGCTGGGCCAGTGGCCACCCCGCCAGCTGGGCCAGTGGCCACCCCGCCAGCTGGGCCAGTGGCCACCCCGCCAGCTGGGCCAGTGGCCACCCCGCCAGCTGGGCCAGTGGCCACCCCGCCAGCTGGGCCAGTGGCCACCCCGCCAGCTGGGCCAGTGGCCACCCCACCAGCTGGGCCAGTGGCCACCCCGCCAGCTGGGCCAGGGGCCACCTGGATGATGTGGTCACTAGACATAGAAACTTCCTCGAGACGTTCTTACTGAAGGACCTTGACGCGAGCGAGAGAGCGAGAGAGCGCGAGCGAGAGAGCGAGAGAGCGCGAGCGAGAGAGCGCGAGCGAGAGAGCGAGAGAGCGCGAGCGAGAGAGCGAGAGAGCGAGCGAGAGAGCGAGAGAGCGAGTTGTAGGTGAGAGGTGTCAGGGGCCATGGGAGAGCCCACGTGGAGCGTCTCTGGTGTAACCTAATTAACTCCGTCGCCAAAGAAGCCGCGAACGGATTTAGAATTGCCTCAACCATAGATTATAATTACTGTTGCACACCAGCTTTTACACCGTGGAGGTGAGGTGAGGCGCCGCTCCGGCAGCTAATGACGAGGCTGTACAGTTGTGGGGGAGGGGCGGGCGGGGAGACTTGGGGCTACTGGCCACCTCCTTCACCAGGTCTCACTGACGCTAGTGACCTGGGACCGCCTGAGTGACAGGCAGCCCGCCTCAGTGACAGACAGCCCGCCTGAGTGACAGGCAGCCCGCCTGAGAGTGACAGTAGTAAGACAAGATAAACAGAGCTCACGGGACTCTATGGGAGTAGATGGAATTAGATCATAAATTATTGTCAACAAACGCCTAGACAAATCGCATAGAGAAAAAAGGTTTAACTCTAATAACCAAATGAAAGAAAAATAGAATAACATTCAAGACCCAAATATGAATTCCTGAAACAAGCGTCTTCACACACATGAGGACACAGCTTCAAGCAACAAAAACAACAACAAACAAGGTGACGAAAAAATATTAGCCAGTTTTCTAATATGAGCACGGAGTCGCAGACGGTTGGAACAAGTTAGGTGAGGTGGTGGTTAAAACCGTCAGTAGTTTCAAAGCGTTATATGACAGAGTTCTGGAAGACGGGACACCACGAGCGTAGCTCTCATCCTGTAACTACTTAGGTAATTACACACAACACACAACACACACACACACACACACACACACACACACACACACACACACACACACACAGAGAGACGGAAACCTAATCCAAAGGTTAGCATACCGAAAGGGAAACTATGAGGAGATAAGAAAATTCCTAACAGATATAGCATGGGAAACAGAGCTCAAGGGAAAGACGGCCCAAGACATGATGGACTACATCACACAGAAGTGCAAGGACGCAACAAACAAGTTTGTCCCAGTCCAAAAGGAAAACAGAGAAATGAAGATGAGAAACCCATGGTTTAATCAGAGATGTAGGCTGTACCACCATAACCACCAAGCCACAGTAACTACCACAGTAACCACCACAGTCTACCAGTAATATCACATACCTCACAGTAACATCACAGTACCACAGTACACACAACCATCACAGTACATCCACCTCACAGTATCCACAACCATCACAGTAACCACCACAGAATACACAGTAAACCGAACACCACAGTACACCACAGACACACAGTAACCACCACAGTAACCATACAAGTAACCACAGTTACCCACGGTAACCACAGTAACCCAATAATACCACAGACTAACGTAACCACAGTACACCATCACAGTAATCCAAACCCACAGTAACCACCACAGTAACCACCACAGTAACTACCACAGTAACCATCACAGTAACTACCACAGTAACTACCACAGTACCACCACAGAAACTACCAAGTAACCACCACAGTAACCACCACAGTAACTACCACCAGTAACCATCACAGTAACCATCACAGTAACCACCACAGTAACCCACCCACAGTACCACCACCAGTAACCACCACAGGGTGGTCAGCAGGGAGGACGCACATCAAACAACCCTCTCCTGGAAGGAGACATTAACTCCTAATGAGTCTCCGCCGCCGGACATAACCCAAAGGGGCGGCCTGCCCCTTCCCCCCTTCTAACCCCTCCCTCCCCCACTCTAACCTCCCCCTCCCGCCCCCCCCCCCCACCTCCCAAACTACACAGCTGTGTCTCCAGACTCCATAATTAAGGTGCCGCCAATCAGAAAGAAACTGTGCCCGCGCGCGGCGGGGGACGCTCACAGGCGTTTAGTTAGGCTGCGCCATTATTTATAAGCTCGGATGAGGAAAGAGTATAGGAGGGTCTTGTTTACCTGCCGGGCGAGCGAGCCCTCTCCGTCATGTGCGTTATTTATGGGACGCCTAGCATACAGCTGTATGCTAGGCGTCCTCGTATACAGCTGTATGGGACGCCTAGCATACAGCTGTATGCTAGTGTATGCTATGCTGACCCAACCCTGCTGCTGTTGTGCCCACCTGCTGTTGGTGGTCAGCACGGTATCACAAGGCTTTCGAAATCCAAAAATATGCAGTCTGCCCACCCTTCTCTTTCTTGCCTTATTTTGTTGTGGGTCTAGATTCAAGTAACCCTGTGAGGCAGGACCTGCCATCCCTGAACCCATGTTATGCTGTGTTACAAAGTTCTTTCGCTCCAGATGCTCCACTAGCTTTTTTCGCACAATATTCTCCATCAGCTGGCATGGTAAGCAGGTTAGGGACACAGGCCGTAGTTCAGTCCTCCTGTCTTTCCCTTGTATATCGAGGGGGAACTACATTAGCTGCTTTACAAATATCTGGCAGTTCCCTGTTGCCAGTGATTATACACTATAGAGAGTGGTAGGGGGCACAGTTCTTCTGCTACTTCCTTTAGTATCCAAGGGGAGATTACATCTGGGCCTATAGCCTTTTCACATCCAACTCTAGTAAACACTTCCGTACTTCCCCGCTGGTAATCTCAAACTCTTCCAGTGTTCTGGTTTAGTTATTCTCTCTTATCTCTGGAATTCTCCTTGCTCTAAGGTTGAAGGAACTCACTGGAATTCTTTTCAGTTCCTCATACACTTCAGTGTCATTTGTAGTGAATCCTTCCGCCCCTATCCTATATTCATTACCTGTTCCCTTTACTTGTTGTTTTTCTCTGATGTGGCTATGCAACAATTTAGGATGAGTCTTTGTCCTGCTTGCGATGTCATTTTCGTATTGTCTTTCTGCCTTCTTCTCATCTTGACATATTATTCCTGGTATTACTGGTATCTTTCTACTGCTCTCAAGTGTCCTGTTATCCATATACTTTCCCATGCCTTTTACTTTGCTGCTTAGCTAGCCACTA
>WNGS01125100.1:0-20196 GCA_020271785.1 Procambarus virginalis | reverse complement strand
AATCTATCGCACTATCAAGCATTTGAACGCAATGGCCGTATTCGGGCACATAGAAGAAATACGTTAATATCTAGAACCACTCAATATAATTTGTATGCATAAAGAATCTACATGACGTTGGTAACAATACAAGATCAAGAATTAGAAAAAGGGGGAACACATGACACATTGAAAAATAAGGCAGCCAGACTGACAATACTATACAAAATGTTTGAACAACAAACACAAGATTTGTGCAATTTAAGTCAAAAAAGAATAATATCACATCTGGGTTTTCCACAAAAGTAGTAGGACTTAGTCATTCGTGGCACTAGACCATGTATGGTTACAGAGGACATCTTTTTATTAGGTTAGTTAATGATTTTTATTTTACTTTAGAGCGTCTTCTTTAAATCTGTTTAAAGCTGGCCTCTCTAATTTTAATAGCAGGACTTGCATTCTTTCTTTACTTTCTTTTCTAATTCGTTTCACTACTATTTTCCTACTCTGCGTACAGCCATGTACTGTCTATCAACTTTTGAAGGCCTATATTTATGTTAGCGTAACTCACTTTATCTCCCTCGCTTAAATGACTCGCCAATACGATCCTTAATTTATTAATTACTTAACAAGTAGAAAATCGTAAGTTTCATAAACGCTAAGCATATATACGACAACACACTATATAAGAATATAAGCCCAGTAAAACCTTTAAGCACTCTGTATTTGAAAAACATACCTGGTTCCTGGAAGATGTAAAAACTGCTGCGACTTTCGATAGTTGCTCTTGGCTCTATTTAGAACGCTACAGTTAAGCATTGTACAATCGGTGACCTGATGAAAGTACCTTCTTCTGATGACTTTCAAGTCAGTTTTCTTTATGCACTACTGTGCAGTTCACTATATTGCTAGGTGCTGCCACGTAACATTTTTAGCGAAGACTTCCATCAATTTCTTTTATCCGGTCGGTAAATAGGTCAGCCTGCACGATGAGTTCCTATGCCTAAACACCAAGGGCATGGCCAGACGACCAGCTATGGGGTTGCTGGG
Organism: Procambarus virginalis; assembly: GCA_020271785.1. NCBI lineage: Eukaryota > Metazoa > Arthropoda > Malacostraca > Decapoda > Cambaridae > Procambarus > Procambarus virginalis. Next base: position 19,167 of record WNGS01125100.1, on the reverse strand, counting down.
TGTGTCAGCAAGACTATTATACTGTGTGTGACTCACTATAGATGTTACATTCAGGTTCATGTATTCTTTATCAAGGGTGACCCATTTGCCGACATTCTCTTTTGGTCACAATACGTGCACTTTGATGACACCACCTCTCTTTTGTGTCCCCAAGGATTCCGTGTATGCTATTACGTGTGAGTGATTAGGTAGGTATGTGTTCATTGTGTGCTAAGAATAGTGAAGTATACTGCATACTTACATATATTGTACACTTATTAATAACGAGATATAGAGCGCTCTGCATGGTTAAACGCAATATCTATTTGACTACTAATAACACATATGATAACCTTGTAATTGGTAACTATGCGTTTCAAACATACTTCCGTTGATTTCTGCTTCTAGTTGACTAGGACGAACTCAGAACTGACAGTTTTCCAGAGAAGACGTTTCCTCGAACCGATCATTGCAACACAGTCGATAACCGCTAAAACCATACATACTCACTCCAGACTGAATCACTTCATTGTTTTAAATAAGTCATATCTTCAGAGATTCCGCTAAACATAAAACGCATTTATAACTTCGAGCGCTATAAGAAGACAGTTATCACCAAACAGGCATAGCACTAAAGTTCGTTCTTTCATGAATGAGCAAATATGAGCAGTAACACCATATCTACGTTTCTAAGTCCACAGAGATTAGATAATTAAGATGCTGTTAAAGCACGTTTCATTTTTTAAAATTCACTCGGCGAGAAGTAATCCATATAATAGACCTTACGAAATTGTGTAACACCCAAACATAATACTATTAGGGATTTAATGCAGTTATAGATAGGAGCTACGTCACAAATACCATATACCTCAGACATAACTAATGGTACGTCATAGCTTTCGGTCAATACTTACTGAGAGGATAACGATAAGTAATGTCATTTAAGCATAATTATTAGATTCATCCATCTTCATGCATGATATTCAAGTTAATACGCTAAATCTTATGGCTTTCAACTAATCTTCATATAGTCCCAATAATTAATCGGCAATAAGAGCTCACCACTTTACTCTATATGAATTAGTTAATATATGAGGCAATCTAAGTTCATGAGCTGGTATACGACCTTCCCAGAATCTTAAAATTTAGATATGATGCCTAAAGTTCTATACGGACATGATAGAGACGTAGGTTCTCGCTCTATGAATGATGATATAGTAACGATTACATTACATTCTAGAATGCTGGAGTTTAAGCAAGGACAAAACGCCTTCCCAGAATGACACACAGGATGGGCGGACTAATATCATTGACATCATTTTAAAATTAATACAATAATATAATTATTTAGTCAGAATAAAGAACATACATTCTAGTATATAAAGTAAGTCAGACACATTAAGCAAATAAAACGACTAACGTCCTAGATTAATACACTTAAACTTTATAGAGCCTATCCTAATCCATTAAGACCAACGGCTTTCTGGCAGCGCGATCTTGAACTGTATGGTCGCTGCGCCGGATACGCGCTAGGCTTTTTTGTGAGTCCCGTTAGCCGATAGATCAATGACCTTTCAACATCCTTTCGTTTTTCTTATTTTACACGTTGGGGCCATTCAACAAATATTCAATCACGCTATTTTACGTTATTCATGGTTACTACTGCTCACATTATGGTCATATGCAGAGAAGAATACTAGCGCGAAGCGAACTGCTCAGCAGTTGACTGGGCCTGGCTGGGGGTGTTCCCGGGCCCTGAGCGCGTCCGTACTTGTACAGGCGAGCCCCACGCTACTGACGGCTGCCATGGCTCCAATGCGCTGATGCCCCGGTCGGCCTTGTGGAGGTGTTTCACGCCGAGGACTCATGGCCTTATGTTTATTCATTTAAAACCAATACGTTTGTCCCTTAACTAATATGCTGCGCTATTAAACACTTACACGATACAGTTTTAAACGAAGAAACTGCTTCTCTCCAGTTAAATTGGTGTTGTGGGATTGTGATTACGCGTACTGTGTTACGGTCTGGGTGCGCTGCTCATTTGACCCCAGCCAGATGTGATCCGGATGATACGGCCTCTAGGCCCTAGTAATTGTGCACAGATTGCAATATTGAGATTTAGTGTTGCTAGTTATTTTAAACTACGTCAGATGCCGTTTGTGCTGGCATTACATTCAAATCCCCTCGCTCTATTTCCAACTGCTATTAGAACCAGATTAGTTGTGTCGGGAAGTGTTATCCTGACTTGCGACCCAGTAACAGGTATGGTCATGCTGTTCATTGGACCCGGCGGACGCGATTACCTAGCTGATGGTCCCACGAGTGCGCCTATATTATTCATCTATTAAATTTGCATATTAGTAGTTATCGCTTGAAAGTTGTGAATATATCCTTATACGTAGTTCGTCCAGTGGTCTGTACCTCTAACTTGTACATTCAACCCCGCCGACTAGGCCAGAATCTATTGCATAACACCAAGTTGCGATACTGCGTTACTGATTACGCAATTACACAGGTTCTAGCCCTGTTCTGTTGGCCTCCTGATGACGTTCCCATGACGCTATGTAGTCACAAAACAAGGAACCTATAATTCATTGAGATCAGCTTCTACGTCGTGTATGGCGTATTTATGATCATTCCTCCTCCCATTATCTTGTTTGTGAGCTGATTGCATCATTATGGTACAAAAACACGCGCCCATCGTTTAAAACGTCAAGTAAGTTTTATTGCTATTAATACATGTTAACCCGCAAATATAGCCCCTATCCCATGAGCTGATGTGCGTCCAAGTAGCGAAGATGTCGCGGAGGCAAGGACTAGGTGGGTGATCCGCAGCTGCGTTGTCCCCACGGGCAAGAAGCCTGCTCAGCGCCGTACCCAAGCTTGATGTTGCCCCTGGATCGTCGAACCGCAGCATGATGGCCCAGTTGCCATGGGGCCCGACTCCAGCGGCTGAATTCCTGAATGCGTTCACTGGATGTGAGTGTACCCTGCCGATGGTCCCTCAGCGTCGGATGGCCGCTGATGGTGGATTACCAAGCTAACATGTCTCCCTGGGGGCCGAACTCCGGCGTCTTGATGTTTGCCCTCAGCACGATGCCTACAAGCAGGGCCATGGTCCTGGAGCGGATGTGTTTCCCGTCACAGCAGAAGCAAATCCCCGCCGAATGGGCACAGAGCGGCCTGCTGAGAGGCTCAGCTGCGGCGGCTCACTCCACGCTGAGCATCAATAGCCCCTTATATCATTTATCAAAGGGCCTGGCAGTAAGTTTCTCTACTTCTATCTGCAATTGGTAAGTGTCATAGGTTAAGAGATCCGTGTACAACCGAAAGTCACCCATTTAAATTTATTACCTTACTTTACTCCTGGTATTTGCTGCACATTTTTGTTGCTTACTACCGGTTACAGATAGGTTGGTTTAACAAACATTTATAGGGGCTAAAATGTTAACATTGTAGCGCTACCAAAAATTTCCTAACTGACTTTGGAGTTATTGCCCCGTCGCATGGTTTGTTTATCACTAAAATTATGTCCGGTTTATAGGTTTTTTACAATTTTGTTTGTTTAACTTCAGCTTGGCCTTTTAAGTCAGTAACTAAGGTCGGCAAGGATATGCTAGTAGCGGTGATACGGGCCCATGCCCTCTTGTTCGTCGGTTTTTCCAGTGCGCCTTAAAAGCATTTTGATACGAGTTTCCCCCCCCCCCCACCCACAAAATTATATCAGTATACACTTCGGGTTCCTAGGCTATCTCGTCTACATACATGTTGAAGTTTTCGACTTACTACTATTACATTTATGTTTTTAATAAGTAAAATGCATTCAGACCCATTGCCCTAGAATCACACTACGTCAGGAGGTCAGCTAGGAGTGCCAGCTGCTTTAGTTACTGGGTCCATCAATTTTAAGGCTTTAGGTATTGTATGTACTAACTCTATCTATAATTCGATCCATTAATGTAACCTCACTTGTATGTATATACCTTACCTGAAAAAACCCATCAACATCGGTGTTCCTCAGGGCAGCATACTTGGCCCTCTCCTCTTTCTCATCTACATTAATGACCTTCCAAATGCCTCCCAACACCTCAAACCACAAACCAAATGTGAGGCCACATATTTGCTTATTTCATAATGAAAGTATATTATTTCATAATAAATATATGTTTTCTCGTGTTCTGCATTAAGCACCAACATTATTAGGAATAAATATACTATATCTCTTCATTATTTAAGTAATGCTATAAGGCTTTGAGTAGCTTTGGGTCATTAGGTGAACAGAATCTCCAATAGATGGGGCGAGAGTCGCGCTATCTCTCGCCCGGGCGAGAGCCGAAACTTATTTTAGAATTGATATATCTTTGTCCTCCAACAAGATATATTTCCTTTGGTGCGCTCACAATAACGAGCATATCTGTCTTTCTAATGGCATATAATATTTTAGGCTTTATAAGCGTATCTTTGTTAATTACACACTATATTGGCAAGTGCGTAGGCTTCTGCACTCCATGACCGACAAGCTACTAAATGCCACTATAAAAACGTATGTATCTTCACTTGAGCTTTATATATGTCTATGGTAAAGTATTTAAAATGAAGCTTATATTTCTATCTTTCTTAAGACATATAAAACATATGTGTTTATTAAGGAATTTACGTGAAATAAGCATTGTTCTGAGAGTTACTCCGTTGCTCGATCTGTGCGGGATCGGAGCTCGCCGATTATAAAAATACACGTATCTTCGCTTTAAATACAAATATGCCCATGGTAAGGCATTTAAAATGAAGATTATGTTTCTATCTTTCTTGAGACGTATAAACCTCTTTCGTTTATTAACGATTCTGCGTGAAATAAGCATTGTTCTGAGATGAATATTGCGGATTTCCAGCTCTACGACCGATGAAAAATGCAACTTTCATACAATTACAAATATCTTCAGTTTTACTTTAAATTTTGTCCTGAAAGAGTTTTCATATATAGATCCAGTTTCTGCCGTTCTTCTGACATAAAAAGACCTATGGTTTAATAAGTTATTAAGATGTTTTCAACAATATTACTAGGGTGTTCACCGATTCCAACATGGGCGACCCTTTTGGAAACGCAACACATGGGTTGACCTGGTTGATATATGGGTCAGATTCCATTAACGTTCGGAACATTTACGCTGGCGGGCGGCGTCCTTACCAACTCCGAATTATGTCTTTTACATCACTAAACTTCATTTAATAACTATATACCTGTTACACTCGACGTCTCGTTTAAAGACAGATTCTTTGGCTAACTTATCATATCTATCATATCTATCATGCATTCGGATAATACCTGATTTTATTAACCATTTAGATTAATGGTTAATGACTTAGGTTTAGGTTAGGTTTTTTAATTAAACCAGCCAGAATGAGTGAAGCCATGAAGGGCGTTTTTATTAATTAAAGCACCCAAATATTGGGTTCTTCAGGTGTTATTCCTCTTGGATGATCTTGTACCTCTCTGTCTCACACCTGTAAGAATGAGTGATATGGTTAAGGGAAAACAAAGTGCAGGCAAGGCAATGGAGGCCACTCTCATTTTTGGGTGATAGGTGCTTCTCTTCAATAGTGTACTTGTTAGGATCCTGTAATATATAAACTATTTAATGGGGTTTAAGACATTTACAAATTTGATGAAAATACTAAAGAAATTAGAATAAATAAATAATGAAAGTTTTCGTTAAAAGTTCAAATGTAAAACACACCAGTACAGTATATGAAAACCATGGAATTGTATACCTGTGAAAGTCGTAAATAGCAAGACTTTACTCAAGTATAAAATTCTGCTGGATAAATGTTTATGAAGAACTGAATTGCAACACACATTTAGGCTGTTAGCTTACCTTGCTTAGATATGAAAGGAAAATTCCACATAACAACTCTTTAGTATGTTTGGTTAAAATCTTAGGGCTAGGACAATAAAATTAGAGAAATTAAGTAAGAGAAATTAGTAAGGGAAATTAGGTAAAATTTATTATACTTAACTTTTATATCATCAGTTTAGTAGTAAATCTTCATCATCATCATCTTCACTGTCACAAAGCTCCAGGTAGGACTCGGAAACATCAACATCCTCTTCCTGGTATCCAAATAAACGCTTTGCATCACTCAGCTTGTCAGAACACAACTTTTGCCCTTGCTTCAAAAGAGCCAAGATTCCACTCTTATTTTTGGGTGATAGGTGCTTCTCTTCAATAGTGTACTTGTTAGGATCCTGTAATATATAAACTATTTAATGGGGTTTAAGACATTTACAAATTTGCCTGAAAATACTAAAGAAATTAGAATAAATAAATAATGAAAGTTTTCGTTCAAAGTTCAAATGTAAAACACACCAGTACAGTATATGAAAACCATGGAATTGTCTACCTGGGAAAGTCGTAAATAGCAAGACTTTACTCAATTATAAAATTCTGCTGGATAAATGACTGTTATTTCCTGTTATTTGAAACTGTTATTTCCGTCTCTCTGGCCTATTTGAAAATATAATAAATTTAATGAACAAATCACATTAACCGTGATGAGTGGTTCGAACCTATGGGCTTGGCATTCCCAGATGCTTGCTGTAGTCGAATGCGCCACAACATGGTCAAAAGAATTGCAACCTAGGGTACTAATGCACCCACAATTCAATTTTTGTTTATTAAGCACCCCCCATACCCATTCCATGGGCGGTTGTGCATGCAGTTTCCTGTGCACTTGGTCTATGTCCTCCAGTAGCTCTACCTCTGATGGCCCTTTCAATACACATAGAATTCATATTATTGTGATGTATCAATACACGGAGAAAGACATTGAAATGGGGGCATCAAAGGCAGAACTACTGAATGACAGAGACCAAGTTCATGGTGGAATTGTGTGAAACCTGGTTTGGCTTTAGTGGAAGCCTTGGGATCCTTGTGGGTGCAGTAGTACTCCAAGTTGCAATTCATTTGACCATGTTGTGGCGCAGTGGACTAGAGCATGCATCTGAGAACACTCAGTGCATGGGGTTCAAACCCTCATCACAGTTCCTGTGATATATCACGATACATTTAGGTTAATTAAATTAAATACTATATACTTTATACAAATTAACCTTATTGTTATAATGAAAAAGTTCAAGCAGTTAATTCAAGGAAATGGTTGCTAATTTATAATGGAAAATATATGTAGTACATGATCTGAACACATAACTAACCTATAAATGCATTATAATACCTTTCACATATAAATGCATTATAATAAGTTTCAAAATAAATAAAATAAATATATATTATTTTTAGTACCTTTCTGAGTCGAGTAACTAATGCACGAGCCAGTCCATCAATTTTCCGATGGTTCCAAAAGACTGCACCCTCTGTGAGTTCTTCTGTTCTTTCTGAGAAAAATATTTATAGCAATTAATGAACATCTTGAAGAGCATAGATTAATAACAGTTTCATAACATACCTTTACTCACCAAGACCAACTCAAGTTTGACAAATATGTTTTCATTCTTGTATTGATTATTTGAGGGAGTTGATACTTATTGAATACAAATCTCATTATACTGATTACAGGGCAGGTAAAAAAATCTAAAACTTGATCAGATGAACAAATACCAGCTTTCAGCATGTTTTTAGTTGTAGAGTTGTATCGTGAGAGGTATGCAAACACTTGCTCTGCCTCTTCCCCTAAAGTCAGGCCACTTCCTTCTTGCCACCGCCCTCCATACAATACCTTTAACATAAAAGTATACAGTAAAAAAAATCAAATTACTCTACAAAAATTAAAAGCCTCCTACTATATTAAATTATACGTATATCATTAATCTTAAACAATCAGAAATCTTAAATTTTTTTACACAAACTGTACTTATTAAATTTAATGTAATGTATACATTACATTAAATTTAATTAGTATACATAAATGTATACATTAGTATACATAAATGTAATGTTATATTTTTATTTACCTGACAATACCAAGCATGTCCTTTTGCATGTAGGACTCCTAAAAATGGCTTTGCTTGACCAATGTGAAAATGTGATTGTTTCTGAGCCACAGTTAAGGCCCATGGCCAATATTTGCAAATTATGTCTTGACAAATAAACTTTACATATTTGAAATACATAATTTGCAAATAGTGGGCATAACTGTACAACTCTCCTTGATACATATTCAAGGTGTGGAGGATAATACCATGTCGACAGGAGGCCATGCTGATTCCTGTTTCATCCAAACTTTGGAATGAAAGAGGCTTATTTTGAGCAGCTTTCCATGCAGACGCTCCACACATGTGCTTACTCTGTTAAACAAAAATATTTATAGTAACTAAATATCCAGTTGGTGAGCATGATTATAATTATGTAGGACGGGTAGAAGGTAGAGATTATTTTGCGCGAAAGGCATTGTTGTTGCACATAAGAATTTCTATGGGCTATATTTCCTTATTTTATATAAACTATAATGAAAAATACAAAAATGGCCACCATATGTTACAGTCACCAAACAGTTATTAGGTAAAATTGAAGGTTTCTCAATATATGAAGGCTCAAAATACGATCATCTTGAGTCTTCAATCCGAAAATCAAGCCAACTGTTCGAACCTCCAGCGACAACAGCAAGAAATAACCTCCCTCCAGGATGATATTAGAAACTTAAGGGCTAGCCGTGATCAACTCCAGCATGACTTGAATGGTCTCCGTGAGGAAAACACTCGTCTGAAATCTGATGAAACCATAAAAAAACAAGAGGAAGCTCTCAGCAAAATGACTGCAAGTATCAATACTTTATCCGCCCAACGTTCCGTCACCCAGGATGAACAAGATCAGCAAAAGCTGCTTGATTCTGTAGTTGTGTCGTCCCAAGCTATTCCAATTGAACGCGAAGGTGAAAAGTGTACTGAAATTGTTCAGAATCTCTTAAAACAAGAATTGCAGGTCAATCTAGACAAAACTGACATTATTGCTGCCTACAGAGTAGGCAAAACTAACCCATCTGGACACAACCAGCGCAAAATTCGACTGAAATTGGCCTCCCAGTCCACTAAATCTCATCTTGTCCAAACAGCTGCGTCCCAAAAAAAGGGAATTTACATAAACGAGTGCTTGACTAGAAAAAGACAGCACCTCCTCTACCGCCTGCGTCAAATCCGTCATCAAAACCCAGACGCGATTCATCAGTGCTTCGTTAGAGATGGCTTGATTAAAGTTAGGAAAACATCAACAGGTAAAATGTTTACAATTACTAATGAGGATAACCTCAACACCTTCCTCAACCAATGTGGTCTGTCTAACTTTATTAGCGCTCCCAATGAGTCAACATAATTAATCCCCTTGTCACGTAGTGCGGGCTAGGTATCCTAATTTCTTTTTGTTTCACTTTTTAATTAATTTTTAATTTACCTTCTACTAGTCATTTTCTGGGCACAATTAACCGAGTGCTTAATTATATCTTCATGCCTCTTAAGTATACGGTCATAACTTACTACTTTTAGTAAATAATCCTTAGCTTAAATTAACCTATGTTTATTACTCAACTTTTCACTCATTTCAATTATTACTAAGGTTGCCTAGCCTCGCCATCCTCTCTTACTCCATTGTACCACTGGCTTTGCCTGTGTCTCATTTATGGAAATTATTTACTTACAGCTAGTGTACCTGAGAGTACCTGTAAGCTACCTCATTTTTTGTTCTTTTTTTTTGTTCATTTTGTTTGTGTGTTGTATAGACTTGTTTTATATATATTTCCCCTTTTATATCTTAATTATTTTTTGTAATTTGCCATTCCTGCATTGTATTCCTGCAACCATCCTTCTTATGCAGGCAAGTTTAGACCCTGAACTAAACCTCTTATCCACTATCTATGACAATCATCACTTTAATGATCTGAACTGCAGATATTTTACAGCAAATGATGTAAACAATGTATTATCACATAATCACAATATCTCTGTAATCAACTTAAATGTTAGATCCCTAGGTAAACACTTCGATGATGTTAGTGCCTTAATTGAAACTATTGACAACAAATTCACTTTTATTGTACTTACTGAAACATGGTTGAAAGAGGATACTACTCAACTCTTTAACATGCCTAACTACTTGGCAATTCACAACTGTCGTCAAACTCAGAGAGGTGGTGGTACTGCTCTTTACTACCATCATGAACTAACATGCTTAAAAGTAATTAGAACTAGAGACTGCTGTGGGGAGTATATCTTCGCCAGTTTCAGAGTAAAGGGTACCGAATCTATCCTGTCTGTGGGAGCAGTCTATAGGATTCCTAACACTGATGTGCCCGAATTCAATTCAAACCTTAGAAATCTAATACTCGATAACAGACTTAACAAAAACCATCTAATTATCGCAGGGGACTTTAATATTGACCTCTGCGAGCCTGAGCACCCTACTACTGTTAGCTTCCTCAACTGTATGAATTCCTGCTTCCTCATACCCTTAATCACTAGACCTACCAGAATCACTGATAGTACTGCCACGACTCTAGATCACATCTGGACCAACATAACCTCTCCGCTTACTTCAGGTATAATCACCGACAGTACTACAGACCATTACCCCACATTTCTCTTAACTAACATTAACAAACCACCTCTAGAGTCAAGGGAGATAAGTTTTAGGCTGCACAGTGAATCTGCTATAGGCAATTTTATAACTGCTGCTGATAATGTCAACTGGGAGTCAGAGTTAGGTAACATAGGGGACATCAACCTAGCAGTACAATCTTTTCTTCAAAAAACTCTAAGCCTTTATAACACCCACTGTCCTATGCTTACAAAACAAGTCACTACCAAAAGGCTTAACAATCCCTGGCTTACAAAGGGAATACTTAAATCCATTAATAAAAAACATGACCTTGAGAAGAAGTATAGGCTAGGAACCGTCTCTAAAGAATTCTCAAAGAATTACTCTTTACTGCTATCTAAGATAATTAGACGAGCCAAAACTAAATACTACGAAGATAAATTTACCCAAATAAAGAGCAACATTAAAAAAACTTGGAGCACAATTTCACAAATCTTGGGATCAAAGAAGATTTTAAACAACAAACCAACACTCCTGTCAAATAACGATGGTCAGCTTTCAGCATCTGATTCTGCTATTGAGTTCAATAGGTTCTTCTCTTCCATTGGGTCATCCCTTGCAAATGATATTCCTTCTTCCAGTACTGAGGTTAAGGACTACCTTTCAGGTAACTATCCACAGTCTCTGTACCTAAAGCCTACTAATTCCACTGATGTCAATGAGATAATCCTTTCCCTTAAAACCAAGTCTAGTGCCCTTGAGGAGATTCCGACATTAATTTACAAAAAAGCCTCCAGATCCTTAGCCCCTGCAATTACATTGCTCTTCAACAAGTCACTTGAACTCCAAACCTTCCCAGATATTCTAAAAAAAGCGAGAGTAACCCCTGTCCACAAATGTGGTGATCTCACTGATGTTAACAACTACAGACCTATTTCAATCCTGCCTAACTTATCAAAAATTTTTGAAAAACTAATCTACAAGCAGCTTTACTCTTATCTAGCCAAGCACAATATACTTAGCTCTTGCCAATATGGCTTCAGACCTAAAAAAAGCACTAACGATGCACTTATTAGTATGATTAACTTAATTCATGCAGCTCTTGATAAAAATGAGTTCCCTGTTGGGTTATTTGTGGACCTGCGTAAGGCTTTTGACACTGTGAACCACCAAAACCTTCTTCTTAAATTACATCATTATGGAGTCAGAGGACTCTCCCTGCAATACCTCAAATCTTACCTTACTGACAGACTCCAGTATGTTTCTGTGAACAATTCAATTTCTCCTACCCTACCCATCAACATTGGTGTTCCTCAGGGCAGTATACTTGGCCCTCTCCTCTTTCTCATCTACATTAATGACCTTCCAAATGCCTCCCAACACCTTAGACCAATTCTATTTGCTGATGACACAACCTTCATTTACTCCAGTCCTGACCCCCTTGCTCTAAATGCCACAGTAAATACCGAGCTTAATAAAGTCCATCTTTGGCTAACTGCCAACAAACTCACCCTTAACATTGACAAAACTTTCTATATTCTGTTTGGCAATAAATCCTCTAACCAAATAAATCTCGAGATTAACAATACCCAAATTTGTAACAAATTAGATGGCAAATTCCTTGGCGTTCTCATTGATCACAAGCTTAATTTCCAGGGACACATTCTAAATATATCAAAAAAAGTTTCAAAAACTGTTGGCATTCTTTCTAAGATCAGATATTATGTACCCCGCCCTGCCCTGGTGACTCTCTATTACTCCCTCATCTATCCATATCTCAACTATGGTATTTGTGCTTGGGGTTCTACTACCCAAAATCATTTACGTCCTCTAATTACTCAACACAAAGCTGCTATTAGGACAATATCCAACTCTGGCCCCAGACATCACTCGGTACCCCTACTCAAATCTCTCAATATGTTAGATATTAAGTCACTGCACATTCTCTCATGTGTATTATACATATATAAAACGCTGAACTGTAATGCCAATCCTGACCTCAAAAGCTTCATTGAAAGCTGTAACAGAACCCATGAGCACCACACCAGAAATAAATACAGTTTTGATATTCCAAGAGTACGACTTAACCAAACTAGAAATGCTCTACAAATCAAGGGACCCAGAATGTGGAATGACCTTCCCAACCATGTTAAAGACTGTACCTCTCTCAACCAGTTTAAGATTAAAACTAAACACTACCTGATAAACTCCCTGTAACCTACCTTACCCCTCTATTGTCAACCCATGTCTTATTTTTTTTTTTTTTATTCAACGCTGTTTGTCTACATATTGTATTTGTGCTGCTTTTCAGTCATGTTCCCCCCTTTTTTTTGTACCTTTAATTGTATCTATTCTCAAAACATTTTATTCTTTTGTCCAATTAGTATTAAGTTTTAGATATTAATGTTTTCTTGCCCGAAACGCATTGCGTAATAGTGGCTTTAGGCATTGTATGTACTAGCTCTATCTATAAATTGATCCACTTATGTAAAATCTCTCTATGTATGTACCTTTCCTGAATAAACATATTATTATTATTATTATTATATAATAAAACTCACCTTAGTTTTCAAGCTCTGAATAGTGCCAACATGAGCTTGAACATCTTCATCTTTGCTGAAGATACTATCAGAATAATAGGGGTTTCTGATACCTCTGCAATGATAATTCAGAAATAATTATTCATTGTGTGTAACCACTATAATATTAAACAATGGGTAATGGGGTATCAAAAAATGTTTTATATGAAGAATTCTGATCCACTGCTAAATTTTACATAAAACAAAAAATTTACATGGTGTTAGATATATAAAATGATGATATGGATGCAATTGAAAGGCAAACTATAAAGACATACTCGGTTAAAAAATATAAGTCATATGACAATGTATATTTATATGTACATACTTTATTTATAAGAACATTAATTTTGAAGATAATATAATTCATTATAATATAGTGTGTGTGGATGACAAAAGAATACTATACATTAAGTATCTGTAAAGCACATTTTATTACCTCCCAACTTTGTTGTAGCGATACAGCTTCTTGTTGCCATCAATATGTACTGCTAAAGGAGTTTTATCACAAGCAGGACACTCATTGTCAGCTTCTCCTCTAATTTTCCTTAGCTCATATTGCTGGAATCGCCATTCGAAGAACACTCTCTTCGAAGTTAGAAAGTTAATGGGTCCATTCTAGGATATAGAATTATTAAGATGGTGACATTTAAAATGCATAATATGACATAAGATAAATAAACAAAAAAAGCATTCCATTTTGTATTTGAACAAAATTAAAAACTAATTATTACTAAATGAAAATACATTACTACAAAATTTTGATAATTTTTGTATTGAAGTATAAAACTTAAAATATTTAGAATAATGGTATCAAAACATACACGCCCACGAGAAGCACCAAAGGATTCCAGTGCAGTGACTAATAGCAGGCAGAGTGTCTGGGTGGCACATTTGAAGATTTAAGCATGGTACATAATTGCAAATTGTATACAAATATTAATATTTTCAGACAAATCTCAAGATATTACTATAACTAACCTTATGCTACCAAGTTGTTCAGTGTTATAGTAATTTAATCTCCATAATTGTCTACCATACACTTAAAAATAGGCAACAAAAATTATTGGAAATTACACAAATAACAGCTGTAGAAATATTGTTAAAAAAAATAATAGAAGATTACCATCAGATTGGGGAGCAGCTGGTCTTTGTTTTGAGTCAATATATGATACACCCTGCATCTTGTCTTTTTTCCGTTTCTTGTTTGTCACCTTTATTGAGTTTGGTTCCTCCACGTTTAAGAGTCTCTTCAAGTACTCATTTCTTTGTATCATTGCAGCACGTGCTTTCTGGTGCTCACGTTCAAGATGTTCTCTAGTCATCACTGCTATTCTCCGGTGAAATTCTGAAGAGAAAATAATAGTGTTCGAAGAAAAAGTACAAGAACAAAACAAGAAAATTATGCTTATGCAAAATTATGCTACAATGTACCTAGTAATAATCTTAAAATTTTGCTACAAATTACCTACTTATAATTATGTGTTAAATTATGGACTTTCCCATAATGATATGCATGTTAGTGGCATTACCCATACTGCCTACCTGGGCCCCCCCCCTAGAGAGATAGTGACACAAGTTAAGGTAATCCCTTTAGTAAGGTGGTGGGTCAACATAAATAAGCTATAAGTAATAATAAGGACACAAATCAATATGTTCATTTAATAGTGGTATTAACATTTATATAAATTTAGCTAAGAATACGTTTTTACAAGTGTAACAAAGTGAAAGGAATGTATGAAAATTTTGATGATATATTAAAATGCTCATTGACTTGAACCTGTCTTCCTATATATAAAGTATAAAAATAGTAAACACAGTACCATTATTGTTGTCTGTAGTTATTTTTGGAACATCTGGTATGTACACCATACTGTCAAAATCCGATGATCTATCTGAAAAATTGATTGGTAGTGTAAATATTTGAATTCATTGCATAGCCTTTTATACTAACAAAAAAGAAAAATTGTACAGAAAAGCTAACACAACATTATAACACCTTTCTGTGTATTCTATGGTACAAAAGAAAACAAACCTTAATTATAAAGGAAAATAAACGGACAGAAGAACTATGCATACTGCTGAAACTACTTTCCACAAAAAATCTGAACCAAGGGATAGTCCCCCGAGGATTTCAATATGAAAATTTCAACCTTACAATATTTAAAAAAAAAAAGCAGAAAGAGTTCAGCACAAAACTAATGTACGATCAGCTTGGTATAACACATCTGTAAGCTCATGGCGAAAATCCTAAGGGAGGGAATCATTTACCATCTTTCAGTGAACAATCTTATTCAATCGACACACCATGGTCTTCTTAAAAACAGATGCTACCTTATAAACCTCCTCACTTTTCGGACATGGTAACATGGTACTCAAAGGGTTTCCGGTGGATGTAGTATACATGGATTATGCTAAAGACTTTAATAAGTTACCACATGGAAAACTAGCAAGGAAATAACAGGTTCATGGAAAAAAATTGTAAAATGGACAAAACAATAGTTAAAACAAAGAGAGCAAAGGGTCATACTAAATGGGAATGAATATGAAGAAATGTGGTAAGTTGAGTACCTCAGGGGTCCATTTTTAGGTCTAAAATATTTTTCATATACTGAACATCTATGATATAGAAGAGAATATAATATAATCAACCACATCCTCATATTTGTAAATGTCTGGCGTTTCACGAGCACTTTGTCCTGGGTTCATATCCTGGCCGGGGAGGATTTACTGGGTTAGGCTAACCTAACCTAACCTAACTTAACCAAACCAAACCGGGTCCGTCTAATTACCACAAGCTACCACAAGCTTCACAAAGCTTCCTGGCAATACGTTAGTAATGAAAAAATATGATATGTTAGGTTAGGCTGACCTAACCTAACCTAGCCTAACCTAATCTAACCTAACCTAACTTAACCAAACCAAACCTAACCTAACCGACGCTTGAATTGTCGACTCAATTTGGCGACACCAGCTCTTTATTTTCGTCTAATTTCATTGTAAAAAGATACTTTTTCAAACTAAAATTATGTTTTTTCGTGTTGTACGTTCAGCACCAACATTATAATGAGTAAATATATCATATTTATTCATTACTAACGTATTGCCAGGAAGCTTTCCGAAAGCATGTGTAGCTTGTGGTAGCTTGTGGTAATTAGACGGACCGACCAAACCAAGTATCTCAAGTACAAGTATCTCTGGGAATTCTTATTATCTGCTGTTGTAGAATTGACAAAATGGACACTGTCAACAAAATTATTCCCACATACACATAGGGCAGGGGACTGAATTTTCCCTGACAGGGACAATTCTGTAACAAATGTTCTATCATAAAACTTTGTACAGTTTATTAATTTCTTACCGTTTGATGTACCAGGATGATCCATGTGTGCTGAAGTTTTATAGCTGGAGCTGGAAGATCCTGTCGAGATGACTTCTTTAAAGAGACTAACAGCTTCCCACACATTGTGTATGAGTCCTCCAGTACTTGGCCTACAGAGTTACCAGATCTGATTTGTAGAAACTAGTGAACTATGGAGATGAGATTGTTAATAATATACTTTTTTTGAGATTCATATGACTTGCAGATTAAAAACCAACCTTATTTTAAAATAGTACACTAAAGTACATAGCAAATTGCGAAATTCGTAGCTTTAACTACTTTAAAGCTAAACACTCAAGCTTTGAAAATAAGCACAATTTGCTATTTTAAACAGAATCTGGCAACTCTGATTTAGCATGTAAACATTGACTTGCATTCACAATGTAGTTATTTATTTTTCAACAATTTAAAATGGGTTATGAAAATACACACATTGGTACATTATTGCAAAGGCACTATACTATATACATATATAGATATATAAATTGTTGCAAGTCGAGCAACATATATTTTACATTGAACAACAAATGAGATTGGAAAAGCAGTATTGCCAAAATAGACCCCAGACACCCTGTGGGTAGTAATGGACCCCCATACCGACCCTATGAGGGGTAGTGGACCCCATAATAATACTATGGGCGGTAGTGGACACTATACAAACACTATAGGCGGTAGTTGACTTCATAGCGACCCTCTGGGCGGCAATGGCCGCCATACACATCCAGTGGGTGTTATTATAAATAAATAAATAAATATGTTTATTCAGAAAAGGTACATACATAAAGTGATTTTACATAAGTGGATCGATTTATAGATAGAGCTAGTACATACAATGCCTAAAGCCACTATTACGCAATGCGTTTCGGGCAAGAAAACATTAATATCTAAAACTTAATACTAATTGAGCAAAAAGAATAAAATGTTTTGAGAACAGATACAAATAAAGATAAAAAAAGGGGGGAACATGACTGAAAAACCAGCACAAATACAATATGTAGACAAACAGCGTTGAATAAAAAAATAAGACATGGGTTGACAATAGAGGGGTAAGGTAGGTTACAGAGAATTTATCAGGTAGTGTTTAGTTTTACATAATTTTAGTTTTACATAATTTTAGTTTTACATAATTTATTGGACCCCATACTCATCCTGTGGGTGGTATTGGACCCCATACCCATCCTGTGGGTGGTTGGAGCCCCATACCCATCCAGTGGGTGATAGTGGACGCCCTACTCATCCTGTGGGTGGTATTGGACCCCATACCCATCCTGTGGGTGGTTGGAGCCCCATACCCATCCAGTGGGTGACAGTGGACGCCATACTCATCCTGTGGGTGGTATTGGACCCCATACCCATCCTGTGGGTGGTTGTGAGCCCCATACACATTCTGTGGGTGGTAGTGGACGCCATACTCATCCTGTGGGTGGTATTGGACCTCATACCCATCCTGTGGGTGGTTGGAGCCCCATACCCATCCAGTGGGTGACAGTGGACGCCATACTCATCCTGTGAGTGGTATTGGACCCCATACCCATCCTGTGGGTGGTTGTGAGCCCCATGCACATCCTGTCGGTGGTAGTGGACGCCATACACATCCAGTGGATGGTATTGGACCCCATACCCTTCCTGTGGGTGGATGTGGGTGGATGGATGATCCCCATACCCATCCTGTGGGTGGATGTGACCCCCATACCCATCCTGCGGGTGGTATTGGACCCCTTACCCACCTAACAGGTTTTAGTGGACCCTATACGCATCCTATAGTTGATATATAGTAGACACCACACCATTTGCAGTAGTTTACCCCATAGAAAACATAACATCGTTTTCTGTTAGCGTTCCTACAGAACATTCTTTAAATATTTTTAAGGCACAAACTATTGTATATTATATTGATTGGTGAAGCACTGTAATTCTATGTAATAATTTATAGTGCTTATTATAATTTACTAAGAACAACTAATATTTCTCAAAACAAAACTACGAGCCTTCAATAGGATGTAGCTGATTTGTAATATTCTAAGAGCATGGACAATAGTAGGTAAATTTCACAACCCATGTGTGACCTGAAAACTACAATTTTCATTATACGTGAACCAATCACGACTATTCTGCTATCTACGTTGATGGACGGGTACTGTGAGACGTAAATTGGTACGTGATGAAGAGTTTGGGCCTTGGTAAAAAAGTTAACTCGGAATATACCACATATGTACTAAATCACATGTAACATATGGACTTTAAGCATTAAGTCATATATGTGCTGTCTTGTGTGAGGACGGGTTGCACATGCTCCACCTCGAAACGGTCAGAAGGTAACGGGAACTGTTGAAGCGGGCTCTTGTGTGTGTCTATGTGTTTTTCGCTCGCTGGCACTGGAGACATGACGAGTCCATCGTCGAACATCGGCATTGATTTCTGGCCATACGACACGCTCCGTTCGTATTTTCTGGGAAGCACGTACTCCTGGGTGTGCTAGGGAGTGAAATACTGAGATTGTTTTCCAGCGAAACTGTGCTGGAATGTAGGGCCTAATGCTCCCGTCCGTGAGGTGTCACAGATTATACTACCGCCACTTCCATGGGAATCTCGATGAACCGGAGAGCTGTGTCAGATGTTCGTAATCGCTGCATATCAGGGTCTTCCCATTGTGCTTTGCTGATTTCACAATAGTCCACCTGAGCTGGTT
>WNGS01125087.1:0-13648 GCA_020271785.1 Procambarus virginalis | reverse complement strand
ATTTTTTTTTTTTTTATTTTTATTTTTACATGCAAACATGCAAATTAAATACAATAAAAACAAGGAGAGACACAGTACAAACCAAGAGAACAAAAGAAAAACCCATCAGCCAGAAGGGCCGACAGCACAGCATAACAAAGTACAAACTCAAAAATGTATGAAAATACAGGACAAAGGGTAAACACATGCAGTACAAAGTATAAACAATGCAGTACAGGGATAAACAAATGCAAAACAACAAAAACACAGGCGCATATCAAACAGTACAAAACCATCGGTACACAACAAACAAACCTAACACCGGCCTGAAGTACCGAGACCCAAAAAACACCTCAATACACAAAGTAAGCAGAGAAGAACAAGAAAAAATAAACATAATAATTTAAGAACAGAGATCGAACATCATAGCCAGAAGGGCACATAATACAACAAATTAAAGAAACATAGATCATGAAAAGGCATAGCCAAAAGAACAGGGACATTTAGAAAACATCGGCCGGAAGGGCACACAATATACATCACATAACAGACCGAAATCCAAGACATACCCGATATACACAGCAAGCACACAGACTATCAGGACTGCGCATACTTTTCCGGCCACTCTGCAGCCGGGAAAAGAGTACAATACGCCTCCCACATCGCCAGAATTTTTTCCAGAATAGGGGGACTAAGGGTCGTCCGAGGATCGGGCAACGAAATCGGCACACCCTTAACAAATACCCGATACGCTGGAACCCAGACAGTCGTGGGGCACCACGGAAGAGGCTCCACCCGGTCATGAAAGCTAATAGCCACAGGGTTGGTCGTCGAATGATACGCCACGCCGTTGGCTAAGATGAACGGGACAGGCTGCTCCTTACAACGCAGGCAACGGGCAGCGCACTTGTAACCGCGGCAGCCTCACAGGGCTTCGCATCAACCACCGGACGGGACACCTGCAGGGGCTCCTCTCTCCGAACATCCCTTTTCAGAACTAACACTAGGTCCCGACCTGCACCAGCACCCCCCTCACCAACATCTGGAGGTGCAACTACCCCCCACTGCGGGGAACTGCTGACAGAAGCCACAGGAGGCGAATCATATACACAATCCTTGGCATCAGCAGGTACATGGACGTCAGCGTCCACCACCTCAATTCCCGAGAACCCATCAGCGTCAGAATCCACCGCATCAGCCCATGCAGTAGACGAACGCCTGGACCGCTTGGGCACCGGGCGCACATCTTCGGAACCTGAAGCGGACCCAGACCCACGGGCATCACAAGCCGCGCGTACCAATGCCCGTCTCATGACTGCAGCAGCCTCAACCGCAGGGGGAACCGGACCACACACAACCGGGGACCCCACAGCCACTTCAGCACCCAGCACCGCCGGTAGCCGAGGCGAGGATGCAGGGCCAGGCGCAGCATCTGAAGACAGGGAACCAGGCGAGGAGGAGGGCGCAGCATCCAGGCCCACCGTAGCAGCATGGACAGGGTCAGGAGGATTCACCGACAGCCTCGCAACAGCCTGAGGAAGGCCGGCGACATCCGGGGAAACGTCAGTGGACGACGGGGGTGCCGCAACAACGAGCTGGACGGTCTCCGCATCCCCGGAGTCCTCGTCCAGGGGAAGCGGAGGGAAATCTTCTTCCCTAAAGAGGTTGACAGGGGCAACCGGAGCCGCCTCGCACCCGGCAGCCTGATGCCCCATCAAGCCACACCGGAAACAGGTCCGAGGCTGTCGGGCATAGTACACCCGTATGTAGCACCCCAGAAGCCGGACCGAAGATGGAATATCCGACCGCAGGCGCATCCCCAAAGTACGAATATTCGTCCGCCTCCCGGCATATCTCCCAGAGTATATCGTGTTGACCCGCACACTGATGACTGGCCCAAAGCGCTGGAAGTAACGCCTTAGAAGATCCTCGGGAAACTCCAGTGGCGCCCCATGCACACTGACATAGGTCAGCGCACCACTCCGGTCTGATATGGAGACTGAGCCGGCACCCCCCCGGCAATGACATCGAGCGTCCCTCGTAGCGACTGAGGAAGTCACGGTACACCTCCTCCGTCGCCAGCTTGATGACAACACGATGAGCAGTCACCAGCTCAATTCCGTCGACATCAAGCACCGGGACATGAAGCATGTCGCACAGCACCACTGCTACATCTGGATAACCAGCACGTCCAGAGAACTCCAGGCCCACGGAGTTCACGCGCTTAATCGATGGTAGGGGACCACCCATGGTAAGCCCAACACCTGCCACGTCTGCACTCCGCCAGCCAGGCAACAACACTGGGGGTGGGGGGGGGGCAGCTACGCCCCGCCACCTGGCGATCAAACGGCTGACTACCCTAGCAGTCACGGAGGGACACGTCCGCACTCCACGGCTGCTCAGGGTCCTCTCTTTCTACTAATTGCTTAGGACGACAATCTTTGTACTATGGTGCACATTGTTACAAAACCTACTGTTTAAACCGGAGAATGCGTTGCAATATCCAAGGAATTAGTTAGGTACAGATACTAGGAATGACTGATTGCCTGAGAGGTTCTCATCTACCTTGATTTTTGGCATGTTGAGATCTTATTTACAAGGGATGTGCCAGATAAGAAAATATTGAATTTGATAGTAGTGTTTGATAGGATTCAACCATCATCTAGGAATGTTTTTTTATTCGAATTTTTATTTGATCCCAATAACTGTTCTTTTTCATATTTGCCAATTGATTTTCATAGGAGCTTGTTGTATACGACATATTACCGTGGATAGCATTGGCTTATAATTGAGAGGAAATGATTGCACACATTCGTTGACGTCCGACTTGGCAATCTCAACACCATCTAGCTCGGATTAAAAGTAAGAATAAGAGAAAGGGAATAATGTTATAGTTATCTATTCGTAGAACTAATAAATTAGTTAGACATGATTTACATTCACAAAAGCGCAAGCCCCAGTTGTAGCAAAGCCATGTTGGTGTCTAAACACAATGCAATCTACGAGTCACATCAGTGGCTAGTGGTCTATATTGGAATGATGCCCGACTTCCTCCTTCCTTGTATATGGTTAACACATTAGCCTGTTTTCCATATATCTGACAATGCATTCGCTTGCAGTATGGAGAATTGTACGAGAAAGGCTCAGGTGCTGCCTCATTCTGGATCCAGAGCGAGATCTTGCCAACTGGTGCTATAAAGTATTTGCCTTAAACCAGAGGAACCGGGCACCGCTCCTGTGCCAGGTAAGTTCACTACGGGCTCACCATAGCCCGTGCTTCTTGCCCCGCTCCTGTGCCAGGTAAGTTACGGGCTCACAATAGCCCGTGCTACTTGGAACTTGTTCCGAGTAGCTGAATCTATAACAACAACAACTAGAGGAACCTCTTTCGATCCCTCATTGGCTAGCTCCGCTAACACGTGATCTTGGGGAAGGCAAGGCAATTATCAGAAAACATTAATCCAGTGTAACTAGACAGCACTTGGGAAGTGATACGTAGACAAGGATTTGAGAATCTGGGAAAGAGTAAATTAACGGTGTTTGAACTATCGGGGATTAAACGCTGACCCTGAATTGAAGTTCCAGAAGAAACTGGGCGACAAACAAATCGGCGTTTGTCCTCTTACAAATTACGTCTGAATTTGGCCGCTGTTTGTCCGTATGGCCGAAAATGGGCGTACGTTGAAAATGAAAAATAATTGAAAATAAATTTTGTATTTTTTTTTTCCAAAACAGCAAGTTAAGGGTCCTCTGGTATGTTAGGAGGGCAGGAAGTTCTTAGGTTTCAAAACGTCATGAAAACCGTTAATTGAAGCTTTCCTCTCCTTACCTAACAGCCTAAGACAGAGGACCCAAACAGAAAACGGGATAGTACGTTACTTTCGTAAGCCGATATTATTTCAAATTACGTCCATTTTTGGCCATAGCGCGCATACGAGTGTAAAGTGACGTTATTTTAAGAGGACGGGTTGCATAAAAACTAAAGAGCGATAAGTTTCTTCTTCCAGCGTCTCAGTGTCGCGGTTCGGAGGGAAAATGCCAGCTGCAACTTGGGCTCGAATTCAACCCCTGAAGAGTTGGTGTTTGATTTGCAATAATAGTCAAATTGATTTGTGATATCTGCTAATTAATTCTGTTTGTTTTTCATTGTACTTGTAATAGCAATACCATGCATGTAAGTGCCACAAAGTTTACAATTAAAAATAGGGGTGGTAGAAGCAAATACAGTACTCGAGAAAGAGAAACAAATCAGTACTCGAGAAAGAGAAACAAATTTACTAATAATATATCTCCTCCGAGGTTATGGGTCCCCACAATTGGACCCATAACCTTGCATGAGAGGTGGCACCCATTTATATGTTTGAACATCTTGTATCTTACCTTGGTTAGGTTGGGTTTACTTATTGAAAAAAATATATGACGTAATTTACAATATAATAATATTTGATTTACAAGAAGGTACAATGGGTTGGTGAGATTACATTAGTTATATTTTTACATTCCTGCAAAGCCACGCGTAGAGTTTCGGGCAGGTCTTTAATCTAACATATCAGGTAAGATGAAAAATTACATTGTAGCAAGGTTTTATATGAATATAAATTGACATAATTACACTGATAATGATTAAGTACTTAATTAGCTTTAAGTACTAATATTGGGGAAGTGGGTACTCACCTAGTTGTGTTTGCGGGGGTTGAGCTCTGGCTCTTTGGTCCCGCCTCTCAACTGTCAGTCAACTGGCGAACAGATTCCTGAGCCTATTGGGCTCTATCATATCTACATTTGAAACTATGTATAGAGTCAGCCTCCACCACAGCACTACTTAATGCATTCCATTTGTTAACTACCCTGACACTGAAAAATTCTTTCTAACGTCTCTGTGGCTCATCTGGGTACTAAGTTTCCACCTGTGTCCCCTTGTTCGTGTTCCACCCGTGCTAAAAAGTTTGTCCTTGAAAGGGAGCCGGTGGCTGAGCGGACAGAATACTGGTTGCGTGATCCTGTGGTCCCGGGATCGATCCGGGCGCCGGCGAGAAACAATGGGTAGAGTTTCTTTCACCCTGATGCCCCTGTTACCTAGCAGTAAAATAGGTACCTGGGTGTTAGTCAGTTGTCACGGGCTGCTACTCCTGGGGGTGGAGGCCTGGTCGAGGACCGGGCCGCGGGGACACTAAATTAAGCCCTGAAATCATCTCAAGATAACCTCAAGATAACCCTGTCAATTCCCCTGAGAATTTTGTAGGTGGTTATCATGTCTCCCCTTACTCTTCTGTTTTCCAGGATTGTGAGGTTCAGCTCTTTTAGCCTTTCCTCGTAACTCATTCCTCTCAGTTCCGGGACCAGTCTGGTGGCATACCTCTGAATCTTCTCTAACTTCGTCTTGTGTTTAACTAGGTATGAACTCCAGGCTGGAGCTGCATACTCCAGGATTGGTCTTCCATAAGTGGTATACAGGGTCCTGAACGATTCCTTACACAAGTTTCTAAAGGCAGTTCTTATATTGGCCAGTCTAGCATATGCCGCTGATGATATCCTTTTGATGTGGGCCTCTGGGGACAGGTTCGGTGTGACATTGACCCCCAGATCTTTCTCTCTATTTGACTCTTGTAGGATTTCACCTCCCAGATTGTACCTTGTGTTCAGCCTTCTGCTTCCTTCGCCTAATTTCATTACTTTACACTTTCCTGAGTTGAACTTTAGGAGCCATTTTCTAGTAGTCTCTGTCTATCTTCATCTGTTTTGATTCTTCTCATAATTTTTGCATCGTCAGCAAACATTGAGAGGAATGAGTTTATACCCTCTGGAAGGTCGTTTACATATACTAGAAACAGGATGGGTCCGAGTACAGAGCCCTGTGGGACTCCGCTGGTGACATCTCGCCACTCTGATGCCTCCCCCCATTCTGATGCTATATGGTAGTATAAGATACAGTGCTAGTTTGAAGCACAAAGTTAGGAATTAAACTAGGAGGATGAAATTAGGTACTTTTTGGTTTTACTTTTGAATGGGGCATAGGTTGGACAATTTTTTAATTCATCAGGGAGTTCCAAAGACTGTGGCCCTTTCATTTGCACAGAATTAGCCTGACTGGTGATATCAAAAGATATTTATTTCTGGTGTGGCGCTCATGGGTTCTATTACACCTATCAAGGAAAAGTTTGTTCAATTAGATTCGCATTTAGGAACAAGGTTTTGTGCATGTAGATAGCACATGAGAATGTGTGGAGTATGTTTAGCATGTTAAGGGACTTTAACAGAGGGGTTGTGAGTTGTCTGAAGACACAGTTTGTTATAGTTCTAATTGCAGATTTTTTGCCGAGTGATGATAGGCTTGAGGTAATTTGCAGTGGTTGAACCGATACGCAAAACAGTGAACCGGTTGAACAGTGGTTGCACAGCTAGATACCATATGTAAGATAGGGGTAGATTAGTGCGTAGTATAATGAGAGAACAGTGACAGAACAGAACAGAGTGGGGAACATATCTAATTTTAGATAGTATACCGACCGTTATATAGGCTTTATTATGCGATGTGGTGTATGTGGGTGCTGAAGTTCAGTCTATGTAAAGGCCAAGGAACTTTACCTCATTTTTATTGGTAATGTTAACATTGTCTATCTGAAGTTGAATCTTATTTGATGATTTACTACCATATAAAATGTAGTAGGTCTTTTCTATGTTTAGTGTAAGTTTGTTTGGTAGGGGACCACCCATGGTAAGCCCAACACCTGCCACGTCTGCACTCCGCCAGCCAGGCAACAACACTGGGGGGTGGGGGGGGGGGGGCAGCTACGCCCCGCCACCTGGCGATCAAACGGCTGACTACCCTAGCAGTCACGGAGGGACACGTCCGCACTCCACGGCTGCTCAGGGTCCTCTCTTTCTACTAATTGCTTAGGACGACAATCTTTGTACTATGGTGCACATTGTTACAAAACCTACTGTTTAAACCGGAGAATGCGTTGCAATATCCAAGGAATTAGTTAGGTACAGATACTAGGAATGACTGATTACCTGAGAGGTTGTCATCTACCTTGATTTTTGGCATGTTGAGATCTTATTTACAAGGGATGTGCCAGATAAGAAAATATTGAATTTGATAGTAGTGTTTGATAGGATTCAACCATCATCTAGGAATGTTTTTTTATTCGAACTTTTATTTGATCCCAATAACTGTTCTTTTTCATATTTGCCAATTGATTTTCATAGGAGCTTGTTGTATACGACATATTACCGTGGATAGCATTGGCTTATAATTGAGAGGAAATGATTGCACACATTCGTTGACGTCCGACTTGGCAATCTCAACACCATCTAGCTCGGATTAAAAGTAAGAATAAGAGAAAGGGAATAATGTTATAGTTATCTATTCGTAGAACTAATAAATTAGTTAGACATGATTTACATTCACAAAAGCGCAAGCCCCAGTTGTAGCAAAGCCATGTTGGTGTCTAAACACAATGCAATCTACGAGTCACATCAGTGGCTAGTGGTCTATATTGGAATGATGCCCGACTTCCTCCTTCCTTGTATATGGTTAACACATTAGCCTGTTTTCCATATATCTGACAATGCATTCGCTTGCAGTATGGAGAATTGTACGAGAAAGGCTCAGGTGCTGCCTCATTCTGGATCCAGAGCGAGATCTTGCCAACTGGTGCTATAAAGTATTCGCCTTAAACCAGAGGAACCGGGCACCGCTCCTGTGCCAGGTAAGTTCACTACGGGCTCACCATAGCCCGTGCTTCTTGCCCCGCTCCTGTGCCAGGTAAGTTACGGGCTCACAATAGCCCGTGCTACTTGGAACTTGTTCCGAGTAGCTGAATCTATAACAACAACAACTAGAGGAACCTCTTTTGAGAGTTGCGTGGTGACCACCGGCCAGGTCGGACGCTCCTGAGGTCTCTCCGCACTGGCTAGTGTTTACGTTGGGTGATTGCTGGTTTGCCCTGCTGGTGGTGGTCTGCCACTGACAGGGTGACGTTTGCTTAGCCATGGGGACTTCTCGCCCCCCAGTGAAGAGGACATTGTCGGCTGGTCTGGCGTTTACGGTACCAGTAGACCATCCATTGGTTGGTGTCGCCCTGGTGGACGTGCTTCATGTGCAGCTGTCGGACCTGGTGGGCATCCAGCTGCTTCAGGGCAACCGTGCTGTGGTAAAGTTCCGCCTCCAGGCTGCCTTTCAGGCGTTTCTCGAGCGGTGTGAGGGGCGTGTTTACCCTCTCCCTGATACTGCTGGCTCCGTTAAGGTAGTGAATCTTAGTGTCACCTTGACGTCTGTGGCGGTGCATGGCGCCCCCTTCGAATTTCAGGACGGCTTTTTGACCTCCTGTTTCGAACGGTTTGGGACAGTGTTAAGTGTTCGTTGGAACAAGGTCGTTGCCGGGCACTGTGTTGGTATGCTTGACGGCTCCCGCACCCTGACGATGTCGCTGAAGTGTAGTGTACCGTCGTCGATATCCGTGTTGGGATACACGCTCCACTGCCAGTATCGGGGTCAACCGCGCACCTGTTATCGGTGTGGTCACGAGGGTCATCTGGCTGCAGCTTGCGACGTGGGAGCAGCTGGTCGGGTGCATGTTTTTCGTGCGGAGGATTTCCCACCCTTGTTACTTCCGGACGGTTCTGAGGATGGAGTGGGGTACTGTGCCTGCGGCGCCTGGTTGCCTGTCTGCTGCTCCGCCTGTTGAGGTGAATTCTACGACCTGCACGACCCGTCTGGTGCCTGCTGTGGCCCCTGGGGATGTTGAGCCGGTGTGTGTGGGTGTTGGGCCGTCGCCTGAGATGCGTGTTGTGCAGGATGTCCCGGTGGAGGTCCATGTCCCGCCTGTGGATGTGATACCGGCTCCCGGGAATACGGGTTCTGCTGTTTTAGAGGGGGTGCTTCGGCAGGGAGAGGTGCCTGCCGTGCCTGTGTGTGCTGACAACTGTAGTTCTGCTCTTTCCATCCCTTTGCAGAAGCGTGCGCGTCGGTGTTCTGAGGCTGTTTCCCAGGATGATGTGGACAGTGTGGGTGATGTGGCCTCTGTGGACTCTTCGGACAGTGCTGGTGTGACCTGTGTGGATGTGAAGATGGTGGCCGTGCCTGCGGCGGGTGCCTGCTGGGCGTGGTGTGGTGCGACCTGTCTCGAAGCGTTCACGGCGGGCTCGGAGTGTGTCTCCCCCTCGTGGTGTGCCTTGGGAGGAGGTGGGGGAGTATGATGATCTGGCGCCCCCCTCCGAGGATGTTGGTGCTGTGCGAGACTCCGAGGATGTTGGTGCTGTGCGAGACTCCGAGGATGTTGGTGCTGTGCGAGACTCCGAAGTTGCTACCTGTGCCTCTCCTCCTGCGTCTCCTGCTGTTGGATCTCCGCAGTGGGGGGTTGTCCCTGATGATCGGGACCTCGTCGTGATGTTGCGGAAAGATGTGTGCTGGGGGGCCTCGGGTCCTAAGCCCGGTGGTGGGGTCGGTGCCGCGCCTGCATCCCCTGCTGTATCCCCTCCTTCCTTGCTCCGGTCTGGGGATTGCCTGGTTCCGTCTGCTGGAGTCGTGCCCTGTGAGGGTCCGGAGTTGGGCCCTTATCGAGATGCCCGGGTGCTTCCGATCCCGTGGTGCTCGTCCACTATCTGGGTGTCGCGGGTGAAGGAGTTTGTGTATCGGGTGCCGGATAGGATGTCTCAGCCGAGGGCGCTGCCTAGTGGCCGGCTGCCCGTTGACGAGCGGGTGATTTGGGAAGCGTACTGCTTGCGCTTTCCGATATACAAGTTTCCGGAGAAGTCTTAGTTCCCGTCTTGCACACACACTGCTAAGCCGTGCGTGGCTGCCACCGTGACCGCGACACCCCGCCTCCCGGTGCGGGGTGTCTCCCTCTAACGTTCGACTCAGTTTTCGCCGCCTCTCCTCTCTCTACGGCCCATCACATCTACCGCTTTTGACTTTCTTCTCATCCTAACCGTAAACGCATCTCCTTACGTCTGTCCTGGTGCAGTCATCGGGAGGGTTAACCCTTCATGCAAACTGCACCTATTCTCAAGAAGAAGAAGAACCTCTTTCGATCCCTCATTGGCTAGCTCCGCTAACACGTGATCTTGGGGAAGGCAAGGCAATTATCAGAAAACATTAATCCAGTGTAACTAGACAGCACTTGGGAAGTGATACGTAGACAAGGATTTGAGAATCTGGGAAAGAGTAAATTAACGGTGTTTGAACTATCGGGGATTAAACGCTGACCCTGAATTGAAGTTCCAGAAGAAACTGGGCGACAAACAAATCGGCGTTTGTCCTCTTACAAATTACGTCTGAATTTGGCCGCTGTTTGTCCGTATGGCCGAAAATGGGCGTACTTTGAAAATGAAAAATAATTGAAAATAAATTTTGTATTTTTTTTTTCCAAAACAGCAAGTTAAGGGTCCTCTGGTATGTTAGGAGGGCAGGAAGTTCTTAGGTTTCAAAACGTCATGAAAACCGTTAATTGAAGCTTTCCTCTCCTTACCTAACAGCCTAAGACAGAGGACCCAAACAGAAAACGGGATAGTACGTTACTTTCGTAAGCCGATATTATTTCAAATTACGTCCATTTTTGGCCATAGCGCGCATACGAGTGTAAAGTGACGTTATTTTAAGAGAACGGGTTGCATAAAAACTAAAGAGCGATAAGTTTCTTCTTCCAGCGTCTCAGTGTCGCGGTTCGGAGGGAAAATGCCAGCTGCAACTTGGGCTCGAATTCAACCCCTGAAGAGTTGGTGTTTGATTTGCAATAATAGTCAAATTGATTTGTGATATCTGCTAATTAATTCTGTTTGTTTTTCATTGTACTTGTAATAGCAATACCATGCATGTAAGTGCCACAAAGTTTACAATTAAAAATAGGGGTGGTAGAAGCAAATACAGTACTCGAGAAAGAGAAACAAATCAGTACTCGAGAAAGAGAAACAAATTTACTAATAATATATCTCCTCCGAGGTTATGGGTCCCCACAATTGGACCCATAACCTCGGACCCATAACCTTGCATGAGAGGTGGCACCCATTTATATGTTTGAACATCTTGTATCTTACCTTGGTTAGGTTGGGTTTACTTATTGAAAAAAATATATGACGTAATTTACAATATAATAATATTTGATTTACAAGAAGGTACAATGGGTTGGTGAGATTACATTAGTTATATTTTTACATTCCTGCAAAGCCACGCGTAGAGTTTCGGGCAGGTCTTTAATCTAACATATCAGGTAAGATGAAAAATTACATTGTAGCAAGGTTTTATATGAATATAAATTGACATAATTACACTGATAATGATTAAGTACTTAATTAGCTTTAAGTACTAATATTGGGGAAGTGGGTACTCACCTAGTTGTGTTTGCGGGGGTTGAGCTCTGGCTCTTTGGTCCCGCCTCTCAACTGTCAGTCAACTGGCGAACAGATTCCTGAGCCTATTGGGCTCTATCATATCTACATTTGAAACTATGTATAGAGTCAGCCTCCACCACAGCACTACTTAATGCATTCCATTTGTTAACTACCCTGACACTGAAAAATTCTTTCTAACGTCTCTGTGGCTCATCTGGGTACTAAGTTTCCACCTGTGTCCCCTTGTTCGTGTTCCACCCGTGCTAAAAAGTTTGTCCTTGAAAGGGAGCCGGTGGCTGAGCGGACAGAATACTGGTCGCGTGATCCTGTGGTCCCGGGTTCGATCCGGGCGCCGGCGAGAAACAATGGGCAGTTTCTTTCACCCTGATGCCCCTGTTACCTAGCAGTAAAATAGGTACCTGGGTGTTAGTCAGTTGTCACGGGCTGCTACTCCTGGGGGTGGAGGCCTGGTCGAGGACCGGGCCGCGGGGACACTAAATTAAGCCCTGAAATCATCTCAAGATAACCTCAAGATAACCCTGTCAATTCCCCTGAGAATTTTGTAGGTGGTTATCATGTCTCCCCTTACTCTTCTGTTTTCCAGGATTGTGAGGTTCAGCTCCTTTAGCCTTTCCTCGTAACTCATTCCTCTCAGTTCCGGGACCAGTCTGGTGGCATACCTCTGAATCTTCTCTAACTTCGTCTTGTGTTTAACTAGGTATGGACTCCAGGCTGGAGCTGCATACTCCAGGATTGGTCTTACATAAGTGGTATACAGGGTCCTGAACGATTCCTTACACAAGTTTCTAAAGGCAGTTCTTATATTGGCCAGTCTAGCATATGCCGCTGATGATATCCTTTTGATGTGGGCCTCTGGGGACAGGTTCGGTGTGACATTGACCCCCAGATCTTTCTCTCTATTTGACTCTTGTTGGATTTCACCTCCCAGATTGTACCTTGTGTTCAGCCTTCTGCTCCCTTCGCCTAATTTCATTACTTTACACTTTCCTGAGTTGAACTTTAGGAGCCATTTTCTAGACCATTCCTCCAGTTTGTCCCAGGTCGTCCTGGTCAGTCTCTGTCTATCTCCATCTGTTTTGAGTCTTCTCATAATTTTTGCATCGTCAGCAAACATTGAGAGGAATGAGTCTATACCCTCTGGAAGGTCGTTTACATATACTAGAAACAGGATGGGTCCGAGTACAGAGCCCTGTGGGACTCCGCTGGTGACATCATGTGGTCTCCATCTCATGTTGGCCTCCGAATGCATGATAGAGCTGATAAGTTAGCCAAAGAATCTGCCTTTAAAGGAGCCGTTGAGTGTAACCTTGGATTGTCAATGAGCAATCTGAGAGCAGCAGTGCACTGAGAACTTCAACAAGATCTTGTAGATCTGAGGCAAAGTGAAATTGACACCAGTAATTCCATCTATCATCATACTATCATGCAAGAGGAGCCACACATCTATGGATCATCCAATAAAATCAGCAGACTTCTAGATGTTACTACTGCTCGGCTTAGACTCGGTTACAAGTATCTCTGGGAATTCTCATTATCTGCCGATGTAGACCTGACCAAATGTAAACTGTGTCAACAAAATTATTCGCACACCCTCCGTCACTATGTGGTGGAGTGCGAAAAGATACGTGAATTTAGAGACAATTCTAACCAAGTTCCAGCGATGTGTAAATATTTCATTCAAAATGATTTGCTACCAGAATTCTAGCCAAATATTCCCCAGTTTGCTAACTGTAGGTAGTAACGAGTGATTGTAACTATCCACCGCTGCCCACTGGATGGGGGTCGTGTGCAGGACAAACATAAATTTTGACACTAGCTCTCCACATATGTCAGTTGCTAATTAGAACCTTACTTAGGTCGATCTCGAACCCATTGTTGATGTGACGACTTATATTGAATTTTGTAACTAGCTCATCAAGATGTAACTTTGTAGCTAAATGAATTGTAGGGTTCAGCCCTGAGCCCATTATGTGCCTCTGTAACCCTTCCATCCACTACCGCCCATGGGAAGGGTATGGGATGCATAATAAATGAACTAAACTAACTGACATCTCGCCACTCTGATGCCTCCCCCCATTCTGATGCTATATGGTAGTATAAGATACAGTGCTAGTTTGAAGCACAAGGTAGGAATTAAACTAGGGGATGAATTACGTACTTTTTGGTTTTACTTTTGAATGGGGTCATAGGTTGGACAATTTTTAATTCATCAGGGAGTTCCAAAGACTGTGGCCCTTTTATTTGCACAGAATTAGCCTGACTGGTGATATCAAAAGATATTTTTTCGTGGTGTGGTGCTCATGGGTTCTATTACACC
>WNGS01125086.1:0-12478 GCA_020271785.1 Procambarus virginalis | reverse complement strand
TCGAAACATAGCGGCAGTTCAAGTTAATGAAAATATTGAAACAATCCATCAGACAAAATGAGAGAATACCAGATGAGCGAGCCTAGATGGAAAGAAATTATTGAGTATTTAGAAGGAGGGAAATATCCGAAAAAGAAAAAAGAACTTACCTATTCATGATTTTGAAATGAACAGG
Source organism: Procambarus virginalis (assembly GCA_020271785.1). Lineage (NCBI taxonomy): Eukaryota > Metazoa > Arthropoda > Malacostraca > Decapoda > Cambaridae > Procambarus > Procambarus virginalis. The sequence goes on along the minus strand of WNGS01125086.1, from coordinate 12,303 downwards.
GCGTCCTGTATTATGTTAATAGCCAGAATGATAGGGCAGTATTTCAATTATTTATTCCGGACGCGTTGTGGTCATCAGCGTTAAAGCTTGCGCATGCATCGAAAATTGCAGGGCATCCGGGGGTCTTTAAAACCCACTAAAGGCAAAGTCTTTATTTTTTCCCAGGATTACTTTCTGAAGTCAATTTCGTGAAGTCGTGCAATCGTTGCCAGAGGAGGAAAGGTACCCTTAAGGTACAAGCCCCACTTCAGGATTTCCTGAAATTCGTGAACCGTTAGATCGTGTAGGGGCTGATTTGATTGATTTACATCACAGTCATTCAGGGAATAGATACGTGTTGGTGCTAGTTGACCATTTGTCTAGATACACTACACTAGTTCATTACCTCAGAAGGATTCTCGTACGGTTGCAGATGCGTTCTTGCGTAGGTTCGTTACTGTATTCGGACCTCCTAAAGTTTTAGTCTCTGACCGGGGTCAAGAATTCAATGGGAATATATTTAGAAAAGTTTGTAAGATTTTAGAGACAACTTCGGCTTTTACAACAGCCTACCACCCACAAGCAAACGGATGACGGAACGGACTAATCGTTCAGTCAAGGATATGCTTGCAATCCTTGCTGAACATGACGCAAACACCTGGGATGAACACCTACCCTATGTTCAGTTAGCCTTGAATACTGCCATCCACCAATCAATTAACACCCAACCACTTCTTTGTTTACTGGTAATTCATGCAATTTCCCCTCAGGTCTGCTTAACAGACATAATGTTGCGTACGGGGAGGACTATCCTTCAGAAGTCCTTGGAAAAAATGAGAAATGCATGGAATATTGCAGCCGAGGCGTCCAAGAAAGCACGGAATCGGTATGCTCATTTTTATGACAAGAAAGTGCGCCTCTTGAGTTGAAGGAAGGAAGCCTCGTATTGAGAGTGAATGAGGCTGCGCCCGCCAATCAGAGCAGGAAACTAGCTCCGAGGTGGCGATGACCATATAGAGTAGTTAAAAGGGCGGGGCCGGTGAATCTTGTTATAAAAGGTGTATTCGAGGACCAGGTGGAAAGGACAATTCATGTAAATAATTGAAACAATATCATGCCAGAGAGGAATTGGAACTGCCTTCAGCGGGTCTAGTTCCTGACTCAGCAGTGCTGACTCATGGCTTCACCGACGAGTCAGGGGACGAGGATGACCCCCTGTCATCGCTCATCAGTAGTCAGGTGCAGTCTCGCCACCCTATGGTGACGAGATCTCGCCCTGTACAGTAAAGTAACTTCCTTGGTTAGTATAATTTAGTATTCATTAGTGTGAGGAGATGTAGAATCTCCTCAGCTAGTTTTCCTAAGTTTCTAGAATAGGCTAGTCGCTCTAGGGACTCTAGAAACTGAAGCTTTCAAATTTGCATATACTTGTGGGATGTTAAATGAAAGCTTATGTTACGGCTGTCAGTTAAAACTAATTAGAGGTCTGTGATTGCTCTGTAGAGAGAATTACAGAAATTTTTCCTGTTCTGTGAAATAGGGAGAGATTGGAGAGTGGTGTGAGGTGGTTTGACTCAGAAACCGTTACAGGTGGTGGGGGGACAGTGGGGCGAACGCTGCCTCCCCCCCACCAAGTGAGACATCAGCCACTGTCCCCAGGCCTACCCCTCCCTGTGACGTCACGCCACGCCACCAGGCGAGGGGCGCCTGTGAATGGTTTAGGCACTCCTACCCTTAGGCCGAGTTTTGGCGCCAAAGACTGTGACTGGTAGCGGCATGAGGAACAGTGCCGGCTTCCTGCTGATTGGTCAAGACAAGGTAGGGGGGGGGAGATATGGGGATGTGAGTCTCTCTACCCGCCTAGAGTTGAGTTTGAATTGGGCAGCAACCTGGGAAGGAAGTGATTCTGGGTGGAGGTGGTGAGTCTGCCACCTCCACCCCCGTTAATCAGGGGTGATCCGGACTAATCTTCTTGCATGGCACTCCTGCCACCCTGGGTGTGTCGAAGCCCATATTCACGTGAAACTGGGACTGATAAATACAGGACAGTGAAAAGCCTCAGAGACAGTGATCACCCATGGGGCCTCATGGGGTAGCAGGTGGCTCAGATATCCTGTATGTTCATGGACAATTGGGTGGAATAATGGGCAGGGCCTACCAGTGTAATTAAGGTGATATTACAGACCCCTGTTCGACTTTGAATTCCGCCCGATGGCGTCATGTGGTGGTGACGCCGACCATTGTCCTCCTTGTCACCCCAGTGTATGAACGAGTCATGCTCGGGTGTATGATGGGGTTGTGGTGATTCCCCATCCACATGTGTGTATGCTCCGCGGCCACTCAGGCCGCCCCCAGGCTGCCCGGCACTCACCGGCAAGGCCAGGCCACCCCACCCCGCGCACCAGCAGCCCGGGGGGGGGGGGTGCGGTGACGTCACGCGCCACCCGTGGCTACCCTCCTGAGGGCCACGCGGTGGCCACATGTTTGGCCACCACCTTTGGCCACCCCCTTGGCCACTTTCCCAGGACAGCCTAGGGCCACATCTTCTGCCACATTCCGGTGGCAGAACAGGATAGGGATAAAACAGCATTCTCGGATGGTAGGCACACTTATCAATTCCGTAGGATGCCGTTTGGTTTAAAGACAACGCCTTCGTCATTTCAGAGGGCCATAAACTACATCCTCAGTCCGGTACTGGGTTGGCATTCTTTAGCGTACCTGGATGATGTTGTGATATATTCCAGGACGTTTGAGGAACACCTACGGGACTTGACTGAGACTTTGACGTTGTTAGATCAGGCAGGGTTCAAGCTTAACGTTCAGAAAAGCACCCTGGCGGCTCAGAAATTCAAATTTCTGGGGTTCCAGGTGTGCCCAGACGGTATCCGACCTGACCCAGATTCTTGCCGCGCCATTGCTGACATGCCTACTCCAAGGACAGCAAAGGACGTGCGTAGGTTTTTGGGGGCGGCCGGATATTTTCGTCGTCATATTGAAGGTTTCGCTGGCATTTCAGCACCCCTGACTGATCTGACAAAGAAAAATGCGAAGTTTGTGTGGAAATCTGAGCATGACGAGGTCTATCGCAAACTGAAAGACCAACGAATCACGACACCGGTATTGGCGATTCCTGATTTTGAGAAAGAGTGGGAGGTGCATACTGACGCCAGCGGTATAGCTATTGGCGGATGCTTAATTCAGCGAGATGCGGATAATTTACCCCATCCAGTAGCCTACTTTAGTAGGAAGGTCAAAGGACCTGAAGTTCGTTATTCAGCTACGGATCGGGAGGCACTGGCAGTAGTAGAATCAGTTAGGTACTTCGAACCTTACCTATTTCAGCGGCACTTTAGAATTTACACTGACCATCGAGCGTTAACACACATATTTAAGAAGCGAACAAAATGCCCACGAATGTCACGCTGGTCTCACGAACTTTCTGCCCACTCATTCCAGATTTTGTACAAGCCTGGTCCAGCACATGTTGTTCCAGATACGCTAAGTCGAAACATAGCGGCAGTTCAAGTTAATGAAAATATTGAAACAATTCCATCAGACAAAATGAGAGAATACCAGATGAGCGAGCCTAGATGGAAAGAAATTATTGAGTATTTAGAAGGAGGGAAATATCCGAAAAAGAAAAAGAACTTACCTATTCATGATTTTGAAATGAAACAGGGCGTCCTGTATTATGTTAATAGCCAGAATGATAGGGCAGTATTTCAATTAGTTATTCCGGACGCGTTGTGGTCATCAGCGTTAAAGCTTGCGCATGCATCGAAAATTGCAGGGCATCCGGGGTCTTTAAAACCCACTTAAAGGCAAAGTCTTTATTTTATTTCCCAGGATTACTTTCTGAAGTAATCAATTTCGTGAAGTCGTGCAATCGTTGCCAGAGGAGGAAAGGTACCCTTAAGGTACAAGCCCCACTTCAGGAATTTCCTGAAATTCGTGAACCGTTAGATCGTGTAGGGGCTGATTTGATTGATTTACATCACAGTCATTCAGGGAATAGATACGTGTTGGTGCTAGTTGACCATTTGTCTAGATACACTACACTAGTTGCATTACCTCAGAAGGATTCTCGTACGGTTGCAGATGCGTTCTTGCGTAGGTTCGTTACTGTATTCGGACCTCCTAAAGTTTTAGTCTCTGACCGGGGTCAAGAATTCAATGGGAATATATTTAGAGAAGTTTGTAAGATTTTAGAGACAACTTCGGCTTTTACAACAGCCTACCACCCACAAGCAAACGGAATGACGGAACGGACTAATCGTTCAGTCAAGGATATGCTTGCAATCCTTGCTGAACATGACGCAAACACCTGGGATGAACACCTACCCTATGTTCAGTTAGCCTTGAATACTGCCATCCACCAATCAATTAACACCCAACCACTTCATTTGTTTACTGGTAATTCATGCAATTTCCCCTCAGGTCTGCTTAACAGACATAATGTTGCGTACGGGGAGGACTATCCTTCAGAAGTCCTTGGAAAAATGAGAAATGCATGGAATATTGCAGCCGAGGCGTCCAAGAAAGCACGGAATCGGTATGCTCATTTTTATGACAAGAAAGTGCGCCCTCTTGAGTTGAAGGAAGGAAGCCTCGTATTGAGAGTGAATGAGGCTGCGCCGCCAATCAGAGCAGGAAACTAGCTCCGAGGTGGCGATGACCATATAGAGTAGTTAAAAGGGCGGGGCCGGTGAATCTTGTTATAAAAGGTGTATTCGAGGACCAGGTGGAAAGGACAATTCATGTAAATAAATTGAAACAATATCATGCCAGAGAGGAATTGGAACTGCCTTCAGCGGGTCTAGTCCTGACTCAGCAGTGCTGACTCATGGCTTCACCGACGAGTCAGGGGACGAGGATGACCCCTGTCATCGCTCATCAGTAGTCAGGTGCAGTCTCGCCACCCTATGGTGACGAGATCTCGCCCTGTACAATAAAGTAACTTCCTTGGTTAGTATAATTTAGTATTCATTAGTGTGAGGAGATGTAGAATCTCCTCAGCTAGTTTTCCTAAGTTTCTAGAATAGGCTAGTCGCTCTAGGGACTCTAGAAACTGAAGCTTTCAAATTTGCATATACTTGTGGGATGTTAAATGAAAGCTTATGTTACTGGCTGTCAGTTAAAACTAATTAGAGGTCTGTGATTGCTCTGTAGAGAGAATTACAGAAATTTTTCCTGTTCTGTGAAATAGGGAGAGATTGGAGAGTGGTGTGAGGTGGTTTGACTCAGAAACCGTTACAGGTGGTGGGGGGACAGTGGGGCGAACGCTGCCTCCCCCCCACCAAGTGAGACATCAGCCACTGTCCCCAGGCCTACCCCTCCCTGTGACGTCACGCCACGCCACCAGGCGAGGGGCGCCTGTGAATGGTTTAGGCACTCCTACCCTTAGGCCGAGTTTTGGCGCCAAAGACTGTGACTGGAAGCGGCATGAGGAACAGTGCGGCTTCCTGCTGATTGGTCAAGACAAGGTAGGGGGGGGGAGATATGGGGATGTGAGTCTCTTACCCGCCTAGAGTTGAGTTTGAATTGGGCGCAGCAACCTGGGAAGGAAGTGATTCTGGGTGGAGGTGGTGAGTCTGCCACCTCCACCCCCGTTAATCAGGGGTGATCCGGACTAATCTTGCATGGCACTCCTGCCATCCTGGGTGTGTCGAAGCCCATATTCACGTGAAACTGGGACTGATAAATACAGGACAGTGAAAAGCCTCAGAGACAGTGATCACCCATGGGGCTCATGGGGTAGCAGGTGGCTCAGATATCCTGTATGTTCATGGACAATTGGGTGGAATAATGGGCAGGGCCTACCAGTGTAATTAAGGTGATATTACAGCCCCTGTTGGACTTTGAATTCCGCCCGATGGCGTCATGTGGTGGTGACGCCGACCATTGTCCTCCTTGTCACCCCAGTGTATGAGCGAGTCATGCTCGGGTGTATGTGGGGTTGTGGTGATTCCCCATCCACATGTGTGTATGCTCCGCGGCCACTCAGGCCGCCCCCAGGCTGCCCGGCCACTCACCGGCAAGGCCAGGCCACCCCACCCCGCGCACCAGCAGCCGGGGGGGGGGGGTGCGTGACGTCACGCGCCACCCGTGGCTACCCTCCTGAGGGCCACGCGGTGGCCACATGTTTGGCCACCACCTTTGGCCACCCCCTTGGCCACTTTCCCAGGACAGCCTAGGGCCACATCTTGTCGACGCACGAGGAGCGAGCTAAGTGTTGACAGCCAGGTGGTAATGACCTGGGAAATGAGAAAATGTGTGGAAGGAAACGTGAGTACTTGAACAGAGTGTAACAGTGTCTCAGTATTAGTGGCAATATGGGTAAAGTTATGCTGTTCCTAGCCCGGCCAGGCTAGGGAAGCAGCTGAGAGACCTGTCTGTGGCACGTCCAGGTGACTAGTAGAGGAAATACCTGGAGAGGGATATTGTCCACAGTAAATCATGTAGTTATAGATATATATATATATCTGTAGATATATTGTTGTGTGTAGACTGACTTGAGTTGGGACCAGTCAGTGTAGAGAATCATCATATAAATGATCCAGTCGGTCGATTCTGTATAATCGTTCAGCCTGGATTAGGCCATGGTACCGCATATAAATTATAATCATTAGAGGTAGGCAGGCCAGTGGTGCAGGGTGGTCGGTGGATACCCTGAGGTCTGTGTGTTAGTGTTACATTTACCTGGTGATATAATTTTCATTGTTTATGGAGGCCATTTCCATATGTTTCATTTGCATGTTGCATGTTCTGTGTTGTGTGGTGAGTCAGTAGATGTGATTGCTGACTGATTGCCTAATGATGTCATTAGCATGTGGGGCATGCTGACGGTATCATTATGTTGCAGGTTTGTGCAGTGTTATCAGGTATACGATATTACTGTCCTAGGAACTGTGTTGAGGATTTAAGGGGACCCTTTGAGTATTCAGGGAAATTCTCAGTACTTAATGAGAGCGAGCAATTAGTTAATTTGCCTAATTATGGGAGAATTAGTGCCAGCTGTCCGCGTAGAGCGACGGTGTCTTATATTAACGTAAATTGTCTTGCTGAAGCAACCGGGATCGATCGATCTTTTGCAACGTTTGCAAGATTAGAGGGGGCAGTAATATTGGTATACCTTGAGTTGTTGCAAAACCGTGTGTCATTACTGTGTGGGCATAGTAATTAACGAGTTGCAGTAGTCGCAACCGTATGTGGGCGGTGCTATTTGTTGTTTTGCATGCCATTATATGTGTGACCTATGTAACATTTGGGTTACTTTGTTTCTTTAAGTTGTGTTGAGGACTTAAGGATTCAGTGAGTTAATTAGGGGTAATTAACTGGATAAGGGGGTGCACATTTGTTGTTGTTGAATGAGTGAGGGCTGTTATGGGAGAACAGTGTTGAACTTGAGCTTGTTGGAATACGTTTCCGGTGCAATTAATTGTCCGTGTGACAACTAATTGACCACTCTAGCTAATTATGTAATTAGCATTCTCATCATGAATTCACGTAGTGGGAGAGGATCTGTCAGAGTCTGTCAGTGATAGTGTTAACGTCAGTTGCTCGAGACTAATTACCTTTCGGGGTTAAGGCAATTAGTGGCTCATGATAATTAGTGGAGTAATTAACGTCTGGAGTCTTGAGGACTCAGATGACTCGGTAAAGCGAGGTCATGGGGTTAGCATAATACGTTATATTAATCATATTCTGTCTGGTGACAGTGGATTAAGTTGCACTCATTGTTAATTAGTAATTAACTCCTCTTCCGTGAATTCACAGTGTTTGATGAGACCTGCTTAGGCAGTGCGGAGTGAGACGTATTTATGTATGATTAATTATCGGTCCTGGTGACAGTTAATTAATTGCTCGAGGTTAATTAGGGTAATTAGCACTCATAGTAAAGTAATTAATGACACAGACTGTTGAGAAGCCACCCACTTGGGGTAGGCTTAGTTAACGTAACTCAATTGGGATGTAATTAGTGGTCCGTTTGACCTTAATTAAGAATTACTCACTGAATACTTGCAGGGAGTCAAGTGTGATGTAATGTAAGAGTTTGAGTTATTGTAACTAGATGACTTGTGTTGAGAGACAAGAGGACTTGTGTTAACGTAGAGTACTATCATGTTGTTGTCTAGCGTGAGACAATTGTTTGTGATTAAAGTAGTACTTTGTTGCTGACTGCTGTGATCAGTCAATTTCCATCATTATTCACATAATCAATGTTGTAATTGATTAAGGCAATTGCTTTTGGTTATCGTCTAGTGACGAGGGTAAAGTAACTTGGGATGAGTGGAGCTGTGTCCCAGAATCCCACCTTGCCTGACTTTGTTCACTTTAGTTGTGATAGGGGGAGTCACTGTTAGACTACCCGCCTAGTTACGGGGTCTCTCCTGTTTGTAAGGAGGACCTTAAGCTCGTGATTAGAGTAGCTGTACACCGTGAAGCCGTGTCACTATTGATTGCTTGCTTGTGTCATCAGTGGATACTTCATTTGTTCAGTTAGTTCATGTTGTCAGCCCGAAGTGTCAGCAGGATGGAGCCTGCTGTCATTTCTCGAGGGGCTGTTGAATAGCTGTGTTGCAAATGCCACTGGATGGACATTAACGTAATTAAATCACTCGCTGTGGTGTAACTTAGTCTGTGATATTTTCTTTGATTTGCAATATTGCGTCGTCAGTGGGCACACCTGTGTTCAGGTTAGTTCAGTATGCAGCCACACAGCAAGGGTTGCTAGTTAGCTGTTGGTTATAGTGCCACTGGATGGACATTAACGTAAATGTAAACTCGATAATGTAGTAGTCTAGTCTCTTGTTATTAATAAATTGTTTATTTTATAAAAACGGTCTTTGATGTCAACCTTCAACTATTCTGTGCCACACCCATGTTCTGATGTATTGATATTGTTGTTCTGATCTTTGATATGACGGCTGTGCTCTTGGGAATTCGAATTCCAATTCATAGCGCCACATCAAATATAAAATTTGATTGTGAGAACCCGTCGGTTACCCTTTATTGGTTTTAACGTCATGTTTAACTAGGAGGAACCAGCGGCCTATGTGGACAGGTTTTCACCCCTGGTGGTGGAAGCCTGGCGGTTTGCTCCCGCTTCTCCTTTTTCTATTGGACTCATGCTTAACTGCCAAGAGCAGCCTTTAAACTTGTAGTCCACCTCCTAAGGGAGGTAGGCGTAGAGAAAAAATCTCACAATTAGATTTTTCCTGTAAAGGCATGAGGTTCACTATCTCTATACTTAACTCGGGTAGCAACTTTTACCGTGCTCTGGGGTTCCACATCCACCTAACCCAGAGTATATCTATGCTTCCGCTGTGTTGTGTCTGTCTGTTCCCAGGTCTGATTGGTACACCGACCCAGTTGTTCCAGCCACACGTGAACCCTTGTCTGTAAAGACCGAGGGGGGAGGCACGTTACACAAAGCCCTCCCCCCACCAGACCCAGTAACCCATACATCAGTTACTTTGGGGATGAGTGACTATCTAAGAGTCACCCGGCCGACGCCTCACGTCACTACACGAGGTTGTCAGGGCCAGCAAGCTGTCCACATTTAGCAGTCACCGGAGGTGCCATACAACGCCAGGGTAGCAGTCTCGAGATCACCACTACCCACCGGCTGCGTCATCAAGACTGCTGCCATTCCAGCAGTGTTGGAGGAGAGGTCAAGAAACTGGAAAGCAAGTAGCAGTACTCAGAAGCTTTCGCCGGAAGATTAATGATTACGTCATCTGAAGCAACAGGAACGCGGAACTAAGGCGGTCACAGGTGGAAGGTACGGTTTCCCTACAGAGTTCCGAGACTCGCCAATAGAAGGTCGCAAAATTGCCTCCTTTGGCCTAAAGTCGGCGGTACGAGGGTATACACAGTTGGTGTTTACGGCCTAGTAACCTGGTGACATCAAGAAACGCCTGAGATGTCGTGAGCAATGATGGAAGACGAGATTCACCTGTTCTGCAAACAAGCAAACCCGCCTCTACGACCCTCTGACACCACTCCTGTCACGAGACACCGTTGGTACATCTAGTGCTGCTCTGCTGTGGTCATCTGCGACGTCAAGTTTAACATCAAGACTGCCGTGTGAACTGTGATTGATATGAAGGCGTGTGGACTGTCGGGAAGCAAGATCAATGGCCGAAGTAACAGTATTCTACAGCTGTCACTTGGCACTCTACTACACTCTGCGTCAGTCAAAACAGTCTCCGTGTTGTAGTGGTAAGACACTCGCCTGGCGTTCGCGAGCGCTATGTCATGGGTCGTATCCTGGCCGGGGAGGATTTACTGGGCGCAATTCCTTAACTGTAGCCTCTGTTTAACGCAACAGTAAAAATGTGTACTTGGATGAAAAAACGATCTTCGCGGCGGGGATCGTATTCAGGGACCTGCCGAAACGCTACGCGTACTAGTGGCTGTAAAGAATGTAAAAACTCTTGTATATATCTCAAAAAAAAAAAAAAAAAAAAAAAACAAAAAAAAAAAAAAAAAAAAAAAAAAGTACCGAGAGTACAAGAGGACCAGGTATTGATGTCTACACATGGGAAGAAGCAAGATCGACATCGTCATCGACTACATTCAGCGTCCATCAGCATCGATTTTTCTCGATTACTCATATGAACAATTGATACAAACAACAAAGTTGGCTCTGAACATCTGTGTAAAGAATATCTGAACACTTTTGTTTAACACTTGCACGGGAACGTGCAGTTTGAACACTTGCACGGGGAACGTCGTTCTCTATATAGGCAAAGAAAACGAATCGCGGGAACAACTTGAGAGTCGCACCCTATCTCAAGAACGGCGAAGAAGGTTAGGTAGAGAAATAGAAACAATCGAACTCAAGCTACAAGAATCATACAAAACCCAGGAGAGGCAAAGAGAGCAAAAGGCCATCAGTGAAATAGAGAGAAATCCGAAATATTTTTTCTCCTATGCAAAATCAAGATCAAAAACCACATCTAGTATCGGGCCCTGCGAAAGGGAGATGGAACTTTCACCGATGACAACAAAGAAATGAGCGAGCTACTGAGGAAGCAGTACGACTCTGTTTTCAGCGAGCCATTAAACGCACTAAAGATTGATAACCCAAATGAATTTTCATGGATATGATACAACATCAAATCATATATCAAACGTCACCCTATCCCACTGGATTTTGAAGAAGCCATAAACAGTATGCCTATGCACTCTGCACCAGGCCCGGATTCTTGGAACTCCATATTCATCAAGAACTGTAAAAAACCATTATCGCAGCCCCTTCACATTCTGTGGAGACAAAGCCTAGATACTGGCGTTATTCCTGATATACTAAAAACAGCAGAGATAGCACCACTTCATAAAGGAGGAAATAAGGCAGAGGCAAAAAATTACAGACCGATAGCGTTAACATCGCACATCATAAAAATTTTGAGAGAGTGCGAAGAAGCTCACAAAATACATGGAATCACAGGATCTCCATAACCCCGGACAACATGGTTTCAGAACAGGGCGCTCTTGCCTGTCGCAGTTGCTGGACCACTATGATATGGCATTAGATGGTATGGAAGACAAACCAAACGCTGATGTAATTTACACAGATTTCGCAAAAGCTTTAGATAAATGTGACCAAGGTGTTATTGCACATAAAATGCGTTCAAAAGGAATTACCGGAAAAATAGGCAGATGGATCTGCAATTTTCTGACCAACAGAACCCAATGTGTAATAGTCAACAAAATAAAATCCAGCCCATCAACCGTGAAGAGCTCAGTCCCCCAGGGTACTGTGCTTGCTCCAGTACTTTTTCTCATCCTCATATCGGACATAGACAAGAACACAACTTATAGCACTGTATCATCCTTTGCAGATGACACTAGATCTTCATGAGAGTAGGCAACATAGAGGACACGGCAAAACTCCAATCAGATGTAGATCAGGTCTTTCTATGGGCTACAGAAAATAATATGGTGTTTAACGAAGATAAGTTCCAGCTCATGCGCTATGGAAAAAATGAAAATATAAAAACGGAAAACCACGTACAAAACTCAGACAAATCATAACATAGAACGAAAGGCAATGTAAAGGATCTGGGTGTACTCATGTCGGAAGACCTTACCTTTAAAGAACACAATAAAGTAGCCGTCACAACTGCAGAAAAATGACAGGTTGGTTAACAAGAACTTTTCACACTAGAGATGCTATACCGATGATGATAATTTTCAAAACGCTTGTGCTCTCTAGAGTGGAGTACTGCTGCACAATGACAGCCCTTTCAAGCTGGAGAAATTGCTGACCTGGAGAGCGTGCAGAGGTCCTTACTGCTAGAATCACTCAGTAAAACA
>WNGS01125068.1:0-13144 GCA_020271785.1 Procambarus virginalis | reverse complement strand
GCTCTCTGGTCCAATTATACCGTTGCTTGGGACTGGTAAGGGATTAAGGGGTTGCAACAGTGCTAAAAATTCTCACAAACCTACGGTAATAGGAAGCAAGACCAAGGAAGCGGCAGGAGCTGCTTCCTGTAGTAGGCTGTGGATACTGTTGGATTGCTTGAATGTGGTATTTAACGGAGCCAGGCTGCCACCCCTATAACATGACCCAGGTACCGCACTTTACCTTTCGCGAAGGTGGACTTGCCAGATTGATGGTGAGGCCGGCTTTCAGGAGCTTGTAGAACAATCGTTGTGCGGGAGCAGGTGTTGGATGTACACGTGTCATCCGGAATAGGTGTAGGTGTTGTCCAGCATGGATGACGTGGTTGACAGCTCCTGAAGGTGGGTGGGCACTGTGACCTGGTTCAACTTCCTATAATCCGTGCACAGACGGATTTTGCCGTGAGGTTTGGGTACCAGGATGCATGGTGAGGCCCAGGGGGACTCACAGGGGTAGCCAGTCCATGGTCCAAGAGATACTGTACCTCAGCCCGCATGACTTCCGTTTTGCTAGGGCTGATTCGGTAGAACGGTTGGCGAATCGGCTGGGTGTCAGGTAGCAGTTGGATGTCGTGCCGAGTCACAGTACACTCTTGGGGATCATCTCGAAACAACTCCTGATGTTCTCTGATGAGTGAAGCACTATTATCGTCCTGAAAATGATTGTGAAGGTCAGTAAGGATTTCCGAATTAGAAAGCGCTGTCTCAGTGTCAGTGCTTTCGGAAGGAGAAGCAGGGAAGGTCTCACTGTGGCTGTATGGACCTGTAAATGAGGTGAAATTGGTTAACACAGTGGGAGGAACCCCATGGTAGGGCTTGAGTAAATTGATGTGGCACAGCTGGGTCTTCCGCCGCCTATCGGGGGTCTCGAGAACGTAGTTGAAGTTTTCCGGCACTCCTTAACACGGTAGGGTCCTGAGAACCTGTTCTGTAAAGGAGAACCTGGGATAGGGAAATAGGCAAGCACTAAGTCTCCTGGTTTAAACTTCCTTACTTTACAGTGCTGGTCGTAACGAGTCTTCATCCTCTCCTGGGCTTTCTGTAGGTTGTTGCTGGCAAAGGAATGGACCCTCTCTAGAATGTGTCGGAGATTTTGAAGATACTGGGGCACATTCTGATGCTCACTGAAGGTGGCATCACGTAGAGAATCCTTGAAAGCCTTGAGAGGTGTACGGCACTTACGTCCGTAGAGCATCTCATAAGGAGATACTCCTAGTGACTCGTTGGGAAGACTTCTGAAAATACACATGATGAGATCAATTTGCCTATCCCAATCCTTTGAGGTCTCATTACAAAACTTTTTTAAGAGTGCCTTGATGGTTTGATGACTACGCTCGAGAGAACCCTGTGAAGCAGGATGATAGGGGCTGGACAGTACCTGTTTGATGTTGAACTCCTCCAGAGTCCGTTTGAAGAGATCACTGGTGAAGTTGGTGCCACAGTCGCTCTGAATCTCCCTCGGAAATCCATACTGGGTGAAGATTTTCAGTAGATTCTTCACCACTGTAGCAGCCGTAATATTTTTCACTGGAACTGCTATCGGAAATCTGGTGGTAGGACACAGGATGGTTAAGATATATGCATTGCCTGCACTGGTCCGAGGCAAGGACCAACACAGTCAATAATAAGTTTGTGGAACGGTTCCTCAGGCACCTGGATGGGTATCAGTGGTGCTCTGGGAATGGAAACGTTCGGTTTCCCGGCTAACTGACACACGTGGCATAATTTGACATGATTCTTGACGTCGTTAACCATACCTGGCCAGTAGTAGTCTTGTCGAATTCCATGGTAAGTCTTGTTGAACCCGTAGTGTGACAAAGCGCCGTGGGCCAGGTGTAGAATCGTGGGCCGCAGGCTGGTAGGAATCACTAGTTGTTCAACGTCTGCCCAATCGTCCTCGTCCTTCAGTTTACTGGGTCTATACCTGCGATAGAGTATTCGTTCTCCATAAAGAACCCAGGAACACTGTCGGATTGGGTTTCAGCCTGAAAGAATAATGGTGTCAAGGTAAGATCATCTCTCTGTAACTTACGGAACTCCACAGCGGTCAGGTTAGGGGGTAGTTTCGAAGGGTCCTGAGGGACAGCGGTAGCAGTAGAGTCAGCTGGCTGTGGTCGTGCAGCTTGAGCACGGGTGGTCACCATAACAGGAGGAGAACCTTCATCACTCTCTTGAACCTTTGCTGGAACATGCTCAAAAATCGGGTTATCCAACACAGAGTTGCTTACCTCGGATATGTCCTTGACGATCAGGTTGTTTGGTTGTTGGTCTTCTGCCAAGTCGTTGCCCAGGAGAAGTTGCACTCCAGGCATGGGAAAAGGCTTTTCCCTGACGGCGACTTGGACTTCACCGGTCACGAAGGGACAATCTAGGTAAACTCTGGCAAGGGGATAAGGAGTTGTAGCAGTAAGGTCAGTGATGAACACAGTCTCTCCTGTGTAGGCGACGTTGGGCACAGCTGATTTCAAGACGATCGATTGTAGAGCCGCTGTGTCCCGCAGGATCTTAAGTCCAAAACGTCCCTCTGAATCTGAACCGTGGGTAGAGATAGTTCCTGGATATAGATGCTTGTAAAGAGAGAGAGATCATTAGCATGAACACCAACATTCATTACAGGCTTACCGGACTTAGGGTGAGTAGGTTTAGACTTAGGAGGTTCGATGTTACCTTTAGATTGGGACTTACCACATTTGTCAATGGTGTGTCCATATAGTCGACAATACCTGCAGTACAGTTGAGAGGTACCTTGATCTGGGCTCGCTTTCTCGTAACTGTACCAAGACTTCTTGCTGGTAGGTTCTGGTGTCAGCCGGTGGATGAGGCTGTAAGTGTCAGCTGACTTCGCGCACTTCACCAAATCGTCTCTTCTTTGTCTGCTAAGTATAGGCGGACAGGAGGAGGTACACGTCTCAAAAATTCTTCAACCAGTATGAGGTTGACAAGCTCTGAAAAAGTAGAGACATGTGCTGCCTCCAGCCATTTCATGAAATATCTTCGTTTGGTGTTAGCAAATTCTAAGAAGGTGGTGGTACTTGCCTTGACGTAGTCACGAAACTTTCGTCGATAGCTTTCGGTGGAGAGAAGGTAGGCGTCCAACACAGCTTGCTTCAAGGTGGTGTAGTCGTTTTCTGATGCCAAAGTGCTGAGTGTGACTGCTGCTCTACCTGTTAAATGTACTCTGAGAAGGGTAGCCCATTGGTCGTCAGGCCAATTAAGTTGATCAGCAAGGGTCTCAAAAGTGGTAAAAAACACATCAACCTCCGTTTCGATGAACGGGGGCATTAACTTACTTGCATGGGAGACATTGAAACTGGGAGGAAGACTAGCTGCCGCTTGTTGGAGTTGAGCTTGGTGTGCAGCGTCCCTCGTGAGTTCTCGGTCACGACAGTTTAGAGCTGCTTCTGCCTGTCGTTTGTCGTGGTCACGTTGCATCTCGAGTCGCTGTTTGTATAAGGCCAACTCACGTTCACTTTCTTCTTCTTCAGTGCGGCCTCTCTTTCACGTTCTTCCTCTGAGGGCAGCTTCACGTTCTCTGATGCAGCTTCACGCTCTTGTTCTTCCTTTCTGAGGGCAGCTTCACGCTCTTGTTCTTCCTTTCTGAGGGCAGCTTCACGTCTCTGATTGCAGCTGCTTCCTTTGTTGCTCCCGCTCGATCTTAGCAAGTTCAACTTAAGTTTATTGCTGTCAAGTCATGTTTATCTGAAATAGTGTATTGTCATGAGTATCAGAATCTATCTTCCTTCATCCAAAAGATGATCTACAATTATATTATTTACGGTATATTTGTTGGCGCCAGGTGGAACTTCCAATTGATACTCGTGTGCAAGAGTTATCAATTCGACCCTTCTTGCATGACGTAAGTTCCCTATTTCACCTTCTGGATTGCCTTGAAAGCTTGTAGGCGGAACATTGTGAAAATATAGCAAATAAAGGAGACACGAATATACAGTGAGAATATGGTGAATGTCAGAAACAGGAAACGTGGCAACTGATACCTATCCTGTGGGGAATTATTAATAATTAAAGTTAATTCAAGATGGTAAATGAATAAGGTCGCAGGAAATCTTGTACCTGGTACTCACTGTGGGAGGATAAAGGCAAGAAAATCCTACTAATTAGTGGAAACTGAGTTTAAAAGACAAGTGAAACACTAAATGGCTTCAAAATAAATGAGGTAGTCCAAAAAATGTAGTCATACCTTGCCAAGTCACTATAGAACATAAGCAAAGGTACCCACTGAAATTGAATATGGTATTTACAGAATTAGCGAACTTTGTGCTCAAAAGAAAGAACGCCAATTCCCTACCTTGGGTAAATACCATCAGTCTGACCGACGAGTAGGGGTGCGAGTGTCAACTGGTGACGAGAACTATCGGCGAGGTCCCAACTCGCCAATAATAGTTCGTGCTAGAGGATCTAAAGCCCTCTTTTTCCTCCTAGAGTCGGATTGCAGGACTTAGGTGCTATTGACCCGGAGACAGACCACAGTACCAGGGTACCTATGTGATAATCTGTCAAAAATGTGAGAAATATCTGGGGACAAAAGATGTTAAACACGGATAATAACACGGAAGGGGGAGACGACCAATTAAGAGTATGACTGCGGCCTACAGTCACCACGTAATCCAAAGTTGTCTCACACTCACCATATGCTATCCCGTAATGCACAATATACACAGCACCATATAAAATAAAAAATGATTAATGTAAATAATGAAAGCAAGGGAAATGAAAGCCAAGTACGCTTACCACAATTACCAATACCTGAGTGAAGCTCCGTGGACAGGCCCCCAATTATATGTGACGGTAACGTGTTGGAAATGGTGGTCGGCAGTCTTCCAAATAGCAGATGTCAATGCTGGGCCACATACATTAAGTTATAAAAAAAAAGGAAAAAAAAAAGAGTGACTGCTTGTCTGATAATCTGTGGTAAGGAAGAGATACGAAAACACAAAATAAAAAAGTACTTTAATTAATCTAGAAAACAAAATAAAATAAAGAAATTCCTGGCATTTAAATAATGTAAAAGAAAAATACATAAATAATATAACTAATTGAAAAGGGGGAACTGGTTACGTTAACAAAGTAAATGGTGCTGGGATATATGCGCTAGCTATAAACCTCTTATTTGATCACACGAGGTGGGTCAAATTAGGTGTTCACAGCAGGAGCACGAGATATATTCTGGCTGAGAGAGCTGCAAGGGACTCCAACAATGACTGGCGATGATGTGATTGGCGTGGAGCGGGAGTGGTGTGTTGGTTGGCGGCCAATGAGAACGCAGGACGGCCGCAAGTCGCTAGTTTGCTGGGAGCAGCAGTTGGACAGGTCGACCAGGTGTGCAGAAGTGGGGGAAGGAGGGAGTTGCAGGTGCGTGTGGCTGTCTTGATATATACGTTAAGCCACTATAAAACGTATCTTGCATATTGTTGAGAACGTGATGAATAAGGAAATAGCAGGCTAAATCTCTGTAAGAGATTATCGTCACAACAGTTATATACGAAAGATATTGCATTTGATTTGCATATCTTTCCGGCCGGCAATTGACACCAAAGTGCGTCCACAACCATTCAATTTCCAACTACCTTCTTGAGAATGGACATATGATTGAGATTCATCATTGCTCCTAGATAATGGTGTTTTTATACTCTGGAATTCAGTTCCCCACTCCTAACTCGACCAACATTATGTCTCCTTGCGCTAATACAAATAATGGGAGGGTTCCCATTTCCAGCCATAATATCATTCATGTGTTTATAATATCACCAATTACAGCTCCCGGTAGCAACCCTTAACCTGTTACCACTATCTCTAGCACAAAACTTTCTGTCCAAATACTTTACCGGGAACCCCACAACCAAAATTCGCTTAGACGCCTCTTAACTTTCTGAGCACTTTGAGGGGCCTGTGCTTCGTTGATTTCTCTTTCGAGTGATCTGCAGGATCACCACAGCACTCGTCTTCCAACACGGCAAATGAATTTGAAGTCCTTAGGGCGTCTGTAGGCGGCGTTGTCAAGTTCTTAAGACCCTGTCCTTACGACTTTCCACGACGAGGTCTTGCTAATATGGTCTCCTCATTCGTTTCTTCTCGATGTTGTTTCAGCGGTCGTACCTCCTCCCGTAGGGAATCCATCTCTGCTCTCAGAGCTCAAATAGGTTCATCAGTTCTTCACCACACCTGCCATTATTGCAATGATAATATTACTGCAATCGGAGCTCCAGCAAAAACACCCTCTCACTGTGACTGTATGCGCCTGACTGGAGTCAGCAGCTTACTGAATGAAGTTCTCTGAATGAACTGTGTTCGTATAGCGGGCCAGGCGGGGAGTCCTGGAGTTTTTTTTCATTTATATCAAGCAGGGCTTGAGAGGAGATGGGTCCATTGAAGGCCGAGACGGGTCAGATAAAGGATAATGACGAAGAGATGAGTAGTTATTTTTAATAAATATTTTATCTCTGTTTTACTAAAGAAGAACTTAACTCTATGCCTTCAGCGAACAAGTCTATGTGGGTGGGGACGAGGAAGGTGACTAATAGAGTAACTTGTTAGACTAGTCAATCTAGTCAAATAGGTTGATTAGTCTGACAGTTACTCTATTAGTCAACCTGTCCTCGTCCCCACCCACATAGACTTGTTCGGGCTGAGGCATAGAGTAAGTTCTTCTTTAGTAAAACAGAGAAAATATTTATTAATAAAAAAATACTAATCATCTCGTTCGTCATTATCCGTTATCGCGACCCGTCTCGGCCTCAATGGACCCATCTCTCTCAAGCCCTGCTTGATATAAATGAAAAAAAAAACCCAGGACTTGGCCCGCCGGGCCCGCTATACGAACACAGTTCATATTCAGAGAACTTCATTCAGTAAGCTGCTGACTCCAGTCAGGCGCATACAGTCACAGTGAGAGGGTGTTTTAGCTGGAGCTCCGATTGCAGTAATATATCATTGCAATAATGGCAGGTGTGGTGAAGGAACTGATGAACCTAGTTGGAGCTCTGAGACAGAGATGGATTCCTACAGGGAGGAGGTACGACGCTGAAACAAAATCGAGAAGAAACGAAGGAGGAGACCAATATTAGCAAGAACCTCGTCGTGGAAAGTCGTTAAAGGACAGGGGTCTTAAGAACTTGACAACGCCGCCTACAGACGCCCTAAGGACTTCAAATTCATTTGCCGTGTTGGAAAGACGAGTGCTGTGGTGAGCCTGCAGATCTCGAAAGAGAAATCAACGAAGCACAGGCCCTCAAAGTGCTCAGAAAGTTAAGGAGGCGTCTAAGCGAATTTTGGTTGTGGGGGATTCCCAGGTAAAGTATTTGGACAGAAAGTTTTGTGCTAGAGATAGTGGGAACAGGTAAGGGTTTGCATCGGGAGCTGTAATGGGTGATATTTAAACAACATGAATGATATTATGGCTGGAAATGGGAACAATCCATATTTGTATTAGCGCAGGAGGAAATAATGTGGGCGAGTTAGGAGTGGGGAAAATGATAGAGGTATAAAACAGCATTTACTAGGAGCAAGGGAGGAATCCACTCATATGTAGCATTCTTCCAAGAAAGGTAGTTGGAAATGAATGGTTGTGGACGGCACTTGGTGTCAATTGCCGGCTGGAAAGATAATGCAAATCAAAGCAATATCTTCGAGATAATGGTGTGACGATAATCTCTTAACAGAGATTTAGCCTGCTATTTCCTTACTTCATCACGTTCTCAACAATATGCAAGATACGTTTTATAGTGGCTTACGTATATATCAAGACAGCCACACGCAACCTGCAACTCCCCTTCCCCAACTTCTGCACACCTGGTCGACTGTCAACGCTACTCCCAGCAAACTAGCGACTTGCGGCCGCCTGCGTTCTCATTGGCCGCTACCCAACACACCACTCCCGCTCCACGCCAATCACAATCATCGCCAGTCATTGTTGGAGTCCCTTGCAGCTCTCTCAGCCAGAATATATCTCGTGCTCCTGCTGTGAACACCTAATTGACCCACCTCGTGTGATCAAATAAGAGGTTTATAGCTAGCGCATATATTCCCAGCACCATTTATCTTTGTTAACGTAACCAGTTCCCCCTTTTTCAATTTATATAATTTTATGTATTTTTCTTTTACATTATTTTAAAGCCAAGGAAGTCTTTATTTATTTGTTTTCTAGATTAATTAAAGTCCTTTTTTATATTTTGTGTTTTCGGTATCTTGCCTTACCACAGATTATAGACAAGCAGTCACTCTTTTTTTTTTTTTTTTATAAATTAAATGTATGTGGCCCAGCATTGACATCTGCTATTGGAAGACTGCCGACCACCATTTCCAACACGTTACCGTCACATATAATTGGGGGCCTGTCCACGGAGCTTCACTCAGGTATTGGTAATTGTGGTAAGCGTACTTGGCTTCATTTCCCTTGCTTTCATTATTTACATTAATCATTTTTTATTTTATATGGTGCTGTGTATATTGTGCATTACGGGAATAGCATATGGTGAGTGTGAGACAACTTTGGATTACGTGGTGACTGTAGGCCGCAGTCATACTCTTAATTGGTCGTCTCCCCTTCCGTGTTATCACCGTGTTTAACATCTTTTGTCCCCAGATATTTCTCACATTTTTGACAGATTATCACATAGGTACCCTGGTACTGTGGTCTGTCTCCGGGTCAATAGCACCTAAGTCCTGCAATCCGACTCTAGGAGGAAAAAGAGGGCTTTAGATCCTCTAGCACGAACTATTATTGGCGAGTTGGGACCTCGCCGATAGTTCTCGTCACCAGTTGACACTCGCACCCTACTCGTCGGTCAGACTGATGGTATTTACCCAAGGTAGGGAATTGGCGTTCTTTCTTTGAGCACAAAGTTCGCTAATTCTGTAAATACCATATTCAATTTCAGTGGGTACCTTGCTTATGTTCTATAGTGACTTGGCAAGGTATGACTACATTTTTTGGACTACCTCATTTATTTGAAGCCATTTAGTGTTTCACTTGTCTTTTAAACTCAGTTCCACTAATTAGTAGGATTTTCTTGCCTTTATCCTCCCACAGTGAGTACCAGGTACAAGATTTCCTGCGACCTTATTCATTTACCATCTTGAATTAACTTTAATTATTAATAATTCCCCACAGGATAGGTATCAGTTCCACGTTTCCTGTTTCTGACATTCACCATATTCTCACTGTATATTCGTGTCTCCTTTATTTGCTATATTTTCACAATGTTCCGCTACAAGCTTTCAAGGCAAATCCAGAAGGTGAAATAGGGAACTTACGTCATGCAAGAAGGGTCGAATTGATAACTCTTGCACACGAGTATCAATTGGAAGTTCCACCTGGCGCCAACAAATATACTAAATAATATAATTGTAGATCATCTTTGGTGGAAGGGAAGATAGATTCTGATACTCATGAACAATACACTATTTCAGATAAACATGACTTGACAGCAATAAAACTTAAGCTAGAACTTGCTAAGATCGAGCGGGAGCAACAAAAGGAAGCAGCTGCAATCAGAGAAGTGAAGCTGCCTCAGAAAGGAAGAACAAGAGCGTGAAGCTGCCCTCAGAAAGGAAGAACAAGAGCGTGAAGCTGCAATCAGAGAACGTGAGCTGCCCTCAGAAAGGAAGAACGTGAAAGAGAGGCCGCATGAAGAAAGAAGAAAGTGAACGTGAGTTGGCCTTATACAAACAGCGACTCGAGATGCAACGTGACCACGACAAACGACAGGCAGAAGCAGCTCTAAACGTCGTGACCGAGAACTCACGAGGGACGCTGCACACCAAGCTCAACTCCAACAAGCGGCAGCTAGTCTTCCTCCCAGTTTCAATGTCTCCCATGCAAGTAAGTTAATGCCCCGTTCATCGAAACGGAGGTTGATGTGTTTTTACCACTTTGAGACCCTTGCTGATCAACTTAATTGGCCTGACGACCAATGGGCTACCCTTCTCAGAGTACATTTAACAGGTAGAGCAGCAGTCACACTCAGCACTTTGGCATCAGAAAACGACTACACCACCTTGAAGCAAGCTGTGTTGGACGCCTACCTTCTCTCCACCGAAAGCTATCGACGAAAGTTCGTGACTACGTCAAGGCAAGTACCACACCTTCTTAGAATTTGCTAACACCAAACGAAGATATTTCATGAAATGGCTGGAGGCAGCACATGTCTCTACTTTTTCAGAGCTTGTCAACTCATACTGGTTGAAGAATTTTTGAGACGTGTACCTCCTCCTGTCCGCCTATACTTAGCGGACAAAGAAGAGACGGATTTGGTGAAGTGCGCGAAGTCAGCTGACACTTACAGCCTCATCCACCGGCTTACACCAGAACCTACCAGCAAGAAGTCTTGGTACAGTTACGAGAAAGCGAGCCCAGATCAAGGTACCTCTCAACTGTACTGCAGGTATTGTCGACTATATGGACACACCATTGACAAATGTGGTAAGTCCCAATCTAAAGGTAACATCGAACCTCCTAAGTCTAAACCTACTCACCCTAAGTCCGGTAAGCTGTAATGAATGTTGGTGTTCATGCTAATGATTCTCTCTCTTTACCAAGCATCTATATCCAGGAACTATCTCTACCCACGGTTCAGATTCAGAGGGACGTTTTGGACTTAAGATCCTGCGGGACACAGCGGCTCTACAATCGATCGTCTTGAAATCAGCTGTGCCCAACGTCGCCTACACAGGAGAGATGTTCATCACTGACCTTACTGCTACAACTCCTTATCCCCTTGCCAGAGTTTACCTAGATTGTCCCTTCGTGACCGGTGAAGTCCAAGTCGCCGTCAGGGAAAAGCCTTTCCCATGCCTGGAGTGCAACTTCTCCTGGGCAACGACTTGGCAGAAGACCAACAACCAAACAACCTGATCGTCAAGGACATATCCGAGGTAAGCAACTCTGTGTTGGATAACCCGATTTTTGAGCATGTTCCAGCAAAGGTTCAAGAGAGTGATGAAGGTTCTCTCCTGTTATGGTGACCACCCGTGCTCAAGCTGCACGACCACAGCCAGCTGACTCTACTGCTACCGCTGTCCCTCAGGACCCTTCGAAACTACCCCCTAACCTGACCGCTGTGGAGTTCCGTAAGTTACAGAGAGATGATCTTACCTTGACACCATTATTCTTTCAGGCTGAAACCCAATCCGACAGTGTTCCTGGGTTCTTTATGGAGAACGAAATACTCTATCGCAGGTATAGACCCAGTAAACTGAAGGACGAGGACGATTGGGCAGACGTTGAACAACTAGTGATTCCTACCAGCCTGCGGCCCACGATTCTACACCTGGCCCACGGAGCTTTGTCACACTACGGGTTCAACAAGACTTACCATGGAATTCGACAAGACTACTACTGGCCAGGTATGGTTAACGACGTCAAGAATCATGTCAAATTATGCCACGTGTGTCAGTTAGCCGGGAAACCGAACGTTTCCATTCCCAGAGCACCACTGATACCCATCCAGGTGCCTGAGGAACCGTTCCACAAACTTATATTGACTGTGTTGGTCCTTTGCCTCGGACCAGTGCAGGCAATGCATATATCTTAACCATCCTGTGTCCTACCACCAGATTTCCGATAGCAGTTCCAGTGAAAAATATTACGGCTGCTACCGTGGTGAAGAATCTACTGAAAATCTTCACCCAGTATGGATTTCCGAGGGAGATACAGAGCGACTGTGGCACCAACTTCACCAGTGATCTCTTCAAACGGACTCTGGAGGAGTTCAACATCAAACAGGTACTGTCCAGCCCCTATCATCCTGCTTCACAGGGTTCTCTCGAGCGTAGTCATCAAACCATCAAGGCACTCTAAAAAAGTTTTGTAATGAGACCTCAAAGGATTGGGATAGGCAAATTGATCTCATCATGTGTATTTTCAGAAGTCTTCCCAACGAGTCACTAGGAGTATCTCCTTATGAGATGCTCTACGGACGTAAGTGCCGTACACCTCTCAAGGCTTTCAAGGATTCTCTACGTGATGCCACCTTCAGTGAGCATCAGAATGTGCCCCAGTATCTTCAAAATCTCCGACACATTCTAGAGAGGGTCCATTCCTTTGCCAGCAACAACCTACAGAAAGCCCAGGAGAGGATGAAGACTCGTTACGACCAGCACTGTAAAGTAAGGAAGTTTAAACCAGGAGACTTAGTGCTTGCCTATTTCCCTATCCCAGGTTCTCCTTTACAGAACAGGTTCTCAGGACCCTACCGTGTTAAGGAGTGCCGGAACAACTTCAACTACGTTCTCGAGACACCCGATAGGCGGCGGAAGACCCAGCTGTGCCACATCAATCTACTCAAGCCCTACCATGGGGTTCCTCCCGCTGTGTTAACCAATTTCACCTCATTTACAGGTCCATATGGCCACAGTGAGACCTTTCCTGCTTCTCCTTCCGAAAGCACTGACACTGAGACAGCGCTTTCTAATTCGGAAATCCTTACTGACCTTCACAATCATTTTCAGGACGATAATAGTGCTCACTCATCAGAGAACATCAGGAGTTGTTTCGAGATGATCCCCAAGAGTGTACTGTGATTCGGCACGACATCCAACTGCTACCTGACACCAGCCGATTCGCCAACCGTTCTACCGAATCAGCCCTAGCAAAACGGAAACTCATGCGTGCTGAGGTACAGTATCTCTTGGACCATGGACTGGCTACCCCCTGTGAGTCCCCATGGGGCCACCATGCATCCTGGTACCCAAACTCACGGCAAAATCCGTCTTGCACGGATTATAGGAAGTTGAACCAGGTCACAGGGCCCAGCCACATTCAGAGAGCTGTCACAACCACGTCATCCAGGGCTTGGACAACACCTAACAACCTATTCGGATGACATCGTGGTAGCATCCAACACTGCTCAGCCACAACGATTGTTCTAAAAGCTCCTGAAAGCCGGCCTCCCCCACCATCAATCTGGGCAAAGTCCACCTTCGCGAAAGGTAAAGTGCGGTACCTGGGTCTGTTATAGGGAGTGGCAGCTGGCTCCGCTAAATATCCACATTCAAGCAATCCAACAGTATCCACAGCCTACTACCAGGAAGCAGCTCCTGCGCTTCCTTGGTCTTGCTTCCTAGTACCGTAGGTTTGTGAAGAATTTTA
>WNGS01125067.1:117908-131157 GCA_020271785.1 Procambarus virginalis | reverse complement strand
TACATATCGCTTTTTTATAGTATGTTACAACCCTTGAGACTTAGTACGGTTCTTTTCCCGCAGTGATCAAAATATATTAAATCGGCCTTGCCAACAGGTGTCTAAGGGGTGAAAGGAAACACTGCATAAATTGGGAAAACAATGAAAATACTCTAAGAGTGACAAACATAACAATTAAATGGTACATGTCATAGCAAGAAATATTCTTTAGCATGCATTAATATAATAAAATCCTTATTGAGCAATGACTATAATCACCAGCACATGAATTACTTACTGGGATAAATGCACAATCATCTAACCAGAGAATTAACCTAGTATTTAGCTAAAATAACAATAACCACTGACTTAACTTAAAACATGTCTCCTCCAGATCAACGCTGCCACGCCTCTGACAAATCCTGGCTTTCCAGGGCGGCGTCCTACCACACATATCACTAAGCATCCACATAAACTATTGTGAAACTTCTACAACAAAATGTAGTACTAATAATCAAATCAACTATTAATCTTAAGAGTAATAATATTGTTACATTACTCAATAGAATTTATGGCAAACAATAATAAGAATTAATCAAGGTTGAACTATAAACACTCGCTTGACAACAATTTCCCACACTGGCCACATCCAAATATGGTCATCCCCCCACACGGAAGAAACCAACAGGAATTAACTTGCAAACAGCCTCATACAATATAATGCAACTCAGGCACACTACAGCATGCTACAATATATAACATACAATAGTCGATAATCATACAACTGGATACTATACTAATTATAGAACAAGACAATAAAGTATATAAGCATCAGGAGTATGTTAGAATCCTTGTAAGATTCGTAACATCCCTCCCGTCCCCTAAGAAAAAAATGAAATTAACTGAAGGTTGATTTCATTTTTTGACTGCATGAAATAACATGAAAATAACATGAAAATACTTCAACTAAAATCAAAGTACAAAGCAATGAAATTTCACACAGTAAAAAAAAAAAAAAAAAATTACATACATCTTATGAATAAAGAACACTACATATTATGGCACTGCAACAGGAAATCCTCTGGATAAGGCATCAGCAATAACATTTTGCCTCCCAGGAATATGACGAATTACAATATTGAATTCTTGCAGAATCAATGACCATCTAAGTATTCTCTGGTTTTTACACTTCATAGAGTTGATAAATGTCAATGGATTATGATCTGTATATACTACCACTTGATTTCCTGACAAATATGTCTCAAATTCTTCACTGCCAATATTAAACAAAGTGCTTCTTTCTCAACTACAGAGTAATTAATTTGTGTCCTGTCAAATTTACGAGAGAAATAATAAACAGGATGTTCTAACTCATCTGGTCCTACTTGGAACAAAACAGCACCTGCTCCTAGATCTGAAGCGTCTATGTGCAGAATAAAAGGTTTATCATACTGTGGACTAGCTAGCACAGGTGAAGTAGAGAGAATTCCTTTCAACTTCTGAAAACAGTTCTGACACTCCTGCGGCCATTTAAATTTTACCTGTTTCCTTAGAAGATTTGTTATGGGTGCAGCAAAAATGGAAAAGTTGTTACAATATCTCCTATAATACGCACACATTCCAATAAATCTTTGTACAGACTTCTTATTTGTTAGGACTGGGTAATCCACAATTGCCTGGATCTTGTCTTGCAATGGGACTATCCTTCCTTGTCCGACCTCATGTCCTAAGTACACTATAGTTCCTTTAGCCCAACTACATTTCTTCATATTCACAGTCAAATTAGCATGTTGTAACACATTAAACAATTTCTTTAAACTAGACATATGATCTACCCAATTCTTATTGAAAATCACAATGTCATCCAAATATGCCCAACAATCTGGCACATCCTTCAATAAAGAATTCATTAACTTCTGAAAAGTGGCTGGAGCATTCCTTAATCCAAATGGCATTACATTAAACTCGTAAGCTCCATCAGGAGTGATAAATGCTGTCACTTCCCTTGCAAAATCTGTAAGAGGTATCTGGTGATATCCCTTAGATAAGTCCAATTTCGATACAAACTTAGCATGACCTATAGTATCGATACAGTCCTCCAATAAAGGTAATGGATACACATCAACTACAGTTACCTGGTTGAGTTTTCTATAATCCACTACTAATCTCCACTTATCCTCTGGTTTTGGTACTAATAAACACGGTGAACTCCAGGAGCTCTGACTGGGTCTAATGAACCCATGTCGAAGAAGATAATCAACCTCCTCCTGGATGATACGACGTTTCTCGGGTGTCACTCGATAAGGGTGTAGCCGAATTGGAGTTACATTCTGTCAGGTTAATGTCGTGAGTAATGAGAGAAGTCTGAGTGGGGACCTCCCCAAACAAGTTAGAAGACATCTCCAAAAGGTCCTGGAACTCTGCTCTCTCCTCATCCTGCAAATGACACAACAATTCTTCCCCGGAACTGGAATTAGACAAACAAGAATTACCATCTTCCTCTGCAACACTCGACTCTTCAGGATTTACCTCCTCAGCAACACAACAAGCCACAATACTAGGCCCACAATAAGCCTTCAACCGGTTCACATGTACACTCATGGTCTGACGTTTCTGTTTGGGATGGCAAACTTTGTAAGTAACTTCCCCAAGACGTTTTACTACTTGATACGGTCCTGCAAATTTATGAGACATAGAAGTACCCATACGAGGCTTCAAGACCAATACCAAATCTCCTGGCTCAAAAACTCTGAGTTTGGCCTTGAACCTCTGGTCATGTTTCTGCTTCATTACCTGTTGTTGTTCACTTAGATGTCGTAAGGCCAACTCCCTCGTTCTGGACAGCTTGCTCTTTACATCCGTCAGGTAACGCTCACTCTGCCTGGCTGTAACATCTCTCATGTAACATTTTTAAAGGTCCTCTCACCTGATGTCCAAAGATCAGATCAAATGGAGAGCCCTAGGGCACTGTGCAATCCATCTCTAGCAGCAAACAAAACAAATGGTAAATTATCGTCCCAATGTCTGGGTGAATCTTCCCCAGTTGCTTTCAACATTTTCTTGAGAGTTTGGTGGAACCGCTCGATTCCCCCTGACTCTGAGGATGGTAAGGACTGGAAAAATTATGCTGAATACCAAATGAATTACAAAAAGTTTTAAATGTTGTGGACAAAAATTACTTCCATTGCAGTTTTGAATTATTGGGGCATACCAAATATGAGAAAAATCGTAAAGGCTCTTCTGGCACTACAATAGGGTATAATGGTGCTCGTGGCACAGTCTGATTAGGCTTACCAACAGTTTGACACACAACAATTGTGGCAATATCTGACCACATCTTTTTTAAGTTTTGGCCAATAGAAAAATTTACAGATCTTATGATACATACTGGTAATGCCTTGATGGCCTCCCATCAGGTCATCATGGGCAGCTTGCAATACCTGCTCCCTATACTCTGTTGGCACAACGAGCTGGGTTTTAGACTCACAATCATCTGATGAGGGAGTTCCTGATGGTCTCCATCTTCTCATCAGACATCGATCCTTGAAATAACAACCTGTACTCTCCTCCAAAGTATCGATGGAGTCGGCTGCTTCTGCATAACACTCAGCTAGACTGGGATCAGTTCTCTGTAACTTACGCAAGGTCTGGAACTCTACAGCTGGAGCGAGCGGGCAAGGAACTGGTACCTGGGCTACCTCTTCCAGACCATCTGGGTCAGAATAAATTAGGGCTTTGGCACCGGCCTCACTCTCGACATCCACGTGAGCTAAAAATGTATCTTCAAGGTCCACCTCCACCTCCCTGTCTGAAGGGGTCCTGGCCTCGAGAACATCCACCTTGGTAGTAGCAGGACTTACCACATTCTGCTTACCCATGGATCTGGTCACAACACAGGCTGGATAAATGACACCATCATCCGCATCTGGTTGAGCCAGTACTGCACTAGGTTTAGTATACATAACAGGACAATCGGTCCCACTAACTTGACACTTGTCAAAATCATTACCTACAATGATATCAATCCCAGGAATGGGCAACTGCTCACTGACTGCTACAGTGCACCAACCTGGTGTAATAGAAGATTCAGGTTAACCTTAATTAATGGTACACGCTGGATATGACCTCCAAGTCCCTGCAATAACACTACCTCTCCAGTGTCTTCTGTGCTAACATCAGTAAGAACACGGCGAGAAATTAAAGACTGGGAAGCACCAGTGTCCCTTAACAACTGAACTGGTTTCCAGGTTCCACTAGTACATAATAGGTTCCCGAATGTAGGTATGGATCAAAATTAGTCATCCACTTGGGCGTGACTGGAGCAACATTGGCATTAAAGGTTTGCAAACCCCTACTCATAATCAGACCAGTTGGTCTCAACTCAGGGTGCAAAGCATAACAGGAATTTACCACATGACCTCTTCTCCTGCAATGCGTGCAATATCTGCCAGTGGTCGAAACAGCCGAACCAACTGCAGGCTTAATCACTACATTACTTGAGGTTGACAACCCTGTCTGTTGTTTCTCAGATTTAGGCTTTACAGGAGAAGGTTCAGGGGAGAAGGTGAAGTAGCTGGTCGGGTCTGGAAAAATGATTTTAGGAGCATAATGATTAGTTTTAGCATTAAAATGATTAATTGGTGCTCTAAAAGGCACTTTAGTAAGTAATTCATGCTCATCAGCTAGCTTGGCTAGTTTTATAAGATCAGTGGTTTGTTTATTTTCAGCCATAAACAAAGCTAATTTCTCTGGTAGACATCCCAATACTTCCTCAGTTACTATGAGGTCTCTCAAAGTCTCAACTCTGTAATATTAAGTGCTTTAACCCATCTGTCAAAGTGATTTAATTTAACCCTTACAAAGTCAGAAATAGTCTGGTCATGTGCTCTTTTTAAGCTTCTGAATTTTATTCTATGTGCCTCTGGGATCTGCTGGTATGCATTTAAAATACTTTGTTGAACAAATTTAAAATCGAAAGAATTCTCAGCAGGCAAAGATGCAAATACCTCTTGAGCTTTACCCTTAAATTGTCCTTGTAAAATGCTAACCCATTGATCTACAGGCCAGTTCATGCTGACTGCTAATTTCTTAAAATGCAAGAAAAATATTTCTGGATCTTCTTCATTAAACTTAGGTAAATCTACATGTTTACTGTACTTGGAAGAACTATTTGTACTCTCTGGATTATTACTAGTGTTACCTAGCCCTGCTGCAATTCTCTGCTGTTCCAACCTGTTATTATTTTCAGCCATACTGAATTTCTAATTGTTTAGTTTGTTGCTCTGCTATTGTAACTGAGCCTCCAAACTCGCTTGTCTCCTTCCAGCCTAACCATTTCTAATTTAGTCTCCATCTCCAACTTTAAGATTGCCACCTTGTCACTTGACTCTTCTTCTAACTCTCCTAAACACTCCTCGTCAAGTCTCTCCTCCTCCACCAAGTGTGTGACAATAACTCTTAACACTTGAGCCTTCAACATTTTACTGGAAACTGCTAGGTTCAATTTATCAGCCAGCAATAACAACCAGACTTCCTCAAGTCTTTAATTTTACCAAAATTTGGTTGCTTTACCAGCACGCAACCTGATCCTCCATGGTTGCTCAATTATCACAACTTAACACTTGAACACACTGAAAATTATGCTTGGCCCCTGGCACAAGCTGAACACTTACCTCAAATCGTGAAGCGTTGAGAAGTTTTCACAGCAGCTCAGATTGACATGGAAATGCACACAGGCTTGATTAGGTGTCACTAGATAATCACAGAGTACCTAGGAAGGCAATTGCTATTAATAATTAGCACTGTCAATTGTACATACATTACAGGGAATTAAATTTAACCTCCCGGACAGTGGCCCTCATTTGTTACAACCCTTGAGACTTAGTACGGTCTTTTCCCGCAGTGATCAAAGTATATTAAATCGGCCTTGCCAACAGGTGTCTAGGGGGTGAAAGGAAAACACTGCATAAATTTGGAAAACAATGTAACTACGCTAAGAGTGACAACATAACAATTAAATGGTACATGTATAGCCAGAAATATTCTTTAGCATGCATATATAAATAAAAATCCTTATTGAGCAATGACTATAATCACCAGCACATGAATTACTTACTGGGATAAATGCACAATCATCTAACCAGAGAATTAACCTAGTATTTAGCTAAAATAACAATAACCACTGACTTAACTTAAAACATGTCTCCTCCAGATCAACGCTGCCACGCCTCTGACCAAATCCTGGCTTGCCAGGGCGGCGTCCTACCACACAACACATCAGCTAAGCATCCACATAAACTATTGTGGAACTTCTACCAACAAAATGTAGTACTTAATCAATCAACTCATTACTTAAGAGTATATAATATTGTTACATTACTCATAGAATTAACTGGCAAACATAATAAGAATTAATCAAGGTTGAACTATAACATATCGCTTGACATCAAGTTCCCACACTGGGTGAGTTGACCCTGAGCAGCCGTGGAGTGCGGACGTGTCCCTCCGTGACTGCTGGGTTTGTTAGCTGTTTGGTCGCCAGGTGGCGGGCGTCGCTGCCCTCCCAGTGTTGTTGCCTGGTTGGCTGCTGCTGACGTGGCGGACCTGAGTTACGATGGGGGTCCCCCTCCCACCAGTACTGCGGGCTCAGTCTGTGGGCCTGGAATTTTCCAGCCGGGCTGGGTACCCAGAGATTGCACGGGTGTGTGAGCAGCTGCAGGTCCCTGTGATGGATATATACGGTGTCGAGCTGGTGACGGCCCGTCGGGTGATCCTGAAATTCACTGCAGAAATGGCGTATCGCGAATTTCTCCGTCGATACGAGGGGCGGACTCTGCCTCTACAGGATGGTGCGGGCACTGTTTCCATATCGGATCGGAGTGGTGCCCTCACCTACGTCAGCGTCCATGGGGCTCCGTTGGAGTTTCCGGAGGGTCTGCTCCGGCGGTACTTCGGCCGTTTTGGCGCCGTCGTTAGTGTGAGGGTGAATGTGGTATCTTCGAGCCCACTTAAGGGTGTCCGGACGAACATTCGTACCCTGGGCATGAGGCTACGGGAGGATATTCCGTCCTCTGTGCGTCTGATGGGGTACACAGTTCGTGTGTTTTACGCCCGCCAGCCTCGGACATGTTATCGTTGTGGCCTGTCGGGCCATCAGGCTGCTGACTGTTCTGCGCCGGCCTCTGCGCCTGTGAATCTCTTCAGTGAGGAGGACTTTCCACCGCTTCCTGTGGAGGAGGTTTCTGTGGCTCTGGACGCCTCTCCGGACGCGGCTAAGCCCCCTGTGTCGCCTGATGCGCCCCCTGTGGTGGACGTTCCCCCGAATGTCGCCGACCCTCCTCAGGATGTTGCGATGCCCTCGGTGGATACTCCTGCTCCTGTCCCTGCTGCTCCCGTGGGCCTTCCTGATGCTCCCTCCTCGCTGTCTGCTCACCTGTCTGCTCACCCGTCTTCAGGTGCTGCACATGGCCCTGCGTGCTCGCCTGCATACTCGCCTCAGGTCCCGGCTGTGCTGGGTGCTGGGGTGGCTGTGGGGCCTCCTGTTGTGTGTGGTCCGGTTCCCCCTGCGGTTGAGGCTGCTGCCGTCATGAGGCGAGCGGTGGTTCGCACGGCTTGTGATGCCCGTGGTTCTGGGTCCGCCTCCGGCTCTGAGGATGTGCGCCCGGTGCCCAAGCGGTCCCGGCGTTCTTCCACTGCTTGGGCTGATGTGGAGGGTTTCGACGCCGATGGGTCTTCGGGAGATGATGTGGTGGTCGCTGACGTCCATGTGCCTGCTGATGCCGGCGATTGTGTTTATAATTCACCTCCTGTTTCTTCTGCAGGCGGTTCTCCGCAGTGGGAGGTGGTGGCTCCTCCGGACGTAGGTGAGGTGGGTGCTGGTGCAGGCCGCGACCTCGTGTTGTTGCTGAAGAAGGATGTTCGGCCCCTGCAGATGTCACGTCCGGTGGTTGCTGCGGAGCCCTGTGGGGCTGACAAGGTTACAAGTGCGCTGCCCGTTGCCCGCGCCTGTAGGGGGAAGCCCGTCCCGATCATCTTGGCCTCCGGCGTGGCGTACGATCAGAAGACCAACCCTTTGGAATTTGGCTTTCATGACCGAGTGCTGCCTGTTCCGTGGTGCCCCTCGACTATCTGGGTTCCACAGGCTCAGGTTTTTGTTGAGGGTGTGCCGAATTTGATGCCCGATCCTCGTACGGCCCATAGTCACTCTGACGACATCATGTTGCTTTGGGAGGCGTATTGTATTCGTTTCCCGGCAGCTGAGTGGCCGGATAAGTATGCGCACTCTTGATAGTTTGTGTGCTTGCTGAGTATTTCGCGTATGTAGTGGATTTAGTATGTTCTGTGGTATTTATTGTGTGCCCTTCAGGCCGGTGTCGTATTTAGTTTTCTCAATGTCCCTGTTTATTGTAATTAGTGTATTGTGTGCCCTTCAGGCCGATGTCGTGTTTAGTTTTCTCAATGTCCTTGTTTTATTGTAATTAGGCTATACCTTTTCATGATTATCTGTTTCTTTGATTCTGATGTATTATGTGCCCCTATGGCTATGCTGTTTGCCCTCTTACGTGAGTGGTTGTGCATGTTTTTTTTATTGTTTGTTTATTGGTTTGTTTGTTATTGTGCCATGTTTATGTTTTTTTTGTTTTATGATTTTATTATTTTTTTATTTTTTTATTTTTTCTTGTTCTCCTCTGCTTTCTATATGTATTATGACCTTGTTTTATGTGTTATTGAAATTTGGGTATTGTTTGCCTGTTTGCGCTATTTGTTTATTGATGTTTTTGTACTGTGCTGTCGGTCCTTCTGGCCGGTGGTTTGTTTGTTTTGCTCATTTTGTTTTCTTATGTTAATTTTATT
Organism: Procambarus virginalis; assembly: GCA_020271785.1. Taxonomy (NCBI): domain Eukaryota; kingdom Metazoa; phylum Arthropoda; class Malacostraca; order Decapoda; family Cambaridae; genus Procambarus; species Procambarus virginalis. The sequence continues at coordinate 122,325 of WNGS01125067.1, read as the reverse complement.
GTATTTATTGCTTATACTTGCATGCTTGCATGTAAACATAAATAAAAAAAAAAAAAGTTCCCACACTGGCCTCATCCAAATATGGTCCTCCCCCCACACGGAAGAAACCAACATGAATTAACTTGCCAACAGCCTCATACAATATAATGCAACTCAGGCACACTACAGCATGCAACAATATGTATCATACAATAGTCGATAATCATCCAATCATCCAACTGAATACTATACTAATTATAGAACAAGACAATAAAGTAAATAAGCATCAGGAGTATGTTAGAATCCTTGTAAGATTCGTAACATAGTACAATAGTAGAGAAATGGAATGAACTAGAGAAACTGATTGTACAAGTGAAGTTCCAAAGCAGATATAAAAATTGGTCTATAGTCATTACAAATAACGACCGGTGGCTGGAAAGCTAGGGTCCAAGAGCTAATGCTCGACCATTCAGGCTCATACAATGCTCATAAAGAATGTGTTCATCAAACTGCCAAAAATTGTGTAAATAGTCTCAATCTTGAGTGGCCGGACATCTGTATACTCATCTCGCAACACAATTCGTACTGAGAATTTGTTGATTAGAAATATTACATAAGTATACGTTATAAGGACTCACTAGTTTCAGTCATATGACTGCATATATACTACTGGTGTTCTGAAACATCGGAAATGTAAAGAGTACTCAAAGTATATCCAAGAAACATTCACCAATAACTACGCATTTCAAGATTCCAGTGCTGTTAGTCATCATTTACAACTGTTGTTAATGTAACGAACTAAATTGTATATTGATAACACACCCATTCTATATTCCATATACACTTACTTACTATGTTCATCCATGCACTCATACACTCATCCATACACGCACCTTGTCGGACAAGTACACTAAAGAGAGTGGTCGGACACACACACTAAAGAGAGTGGTCGGACACACACACTAAAGAGAGTGGTCGGACAAACACACTAAAGAGAGTGGTCGGACAAACACACTAAAGAGAGTGGCCGGACAAACGCACTAAAGAGAGTGGTCGGACAAACACACTAAAGAGAGTGGTCAGACAAACACACTAAAGAGAGTGGTCGGACAAACACACTAAAGAGAGTGGTCAGACAAACACACTAAAGAGAGTGGTCAGACAAACACACTAAAGAGAGTGGTCAGACAAACACACTAAAGAGAGTGGTCGGACAAACACACTAAAGAGAGTGGTCAGACAAACACACTAAAGAGAGTAGTCAGACAAACACACTAAAGAGAGTGGTCAGACAAACACACTAAAGAGAGTGGTCAGACAAACACACTAAAGAGAGTGGTCGGACACACACACTAAAGAGAGTGGTCAGACAAACACACTAAAGAGAGTGGTCGGACAAACGCACTAAAGAGAGTGGTCGGACACACACACTAAAGAGAGTGGTCGGACAAACACACTAAAGAGAGTGGTCGGACAAACACACTAAAGAGAGTGGTCGGACAAACACACTAAAGAGAGTGGTCAGACAAACACACTAAAGAGAGTGGCCGGACACACACACTAAAGAGAGTGGTCGGACAAACGCACTAAAGAGAGTGGTCGGACACACACACTAAAGAGAGTGGTCGGACAAACACACTAAAGAGAGTGGTCGGACAAACACACTAAAGAGAGTGGTCGGACAAACGTACTATAGAGAGTGGTCAGACAAACGTACTATAGAGAGTGGTCGAACAAACGTACTATAGAGAGTGGTCGGACAAACACACTAAAGAGAGTGGTCGGACAAACACACTAAAGAGAGTGGTCGGACAAACGTACTATAGAGAGTGGTCGGACAAACGTACTATAGAGAGTGGTCGGACAAACGTACTATAGAGAGTGGTCGGACAAACGTACTATAGAGAGTGGTCGGACAAACGTACTATAGAGAGTGGTCGGACAAACGCACTATAGAGAGTGGTCGGACAAACGTACTATAGAGAGTGGTCGGACAAACGCCCTAAAGAGAGTGGTCGGACAAACGTACTATAGAGAGTGGTCGGACAAACGCCCTAAAGAGAGTGGTCGGACAAACGTACTATAGAGAGTGGTCGGTCAAACGCACTAAAGAGAGTGGTCTGATATTAACAAGAACTGCTTCGCGAGGCCCAATAGGCCTTCTGTTGATTCCTTTGAGCCACTTTTTCTGTCTTACACGAGTCATATATGATATTTCTTGTACAATTTAACCCTGGCCTAGTTAACTAGAGGGAAAGAAGCTGCGAAGGAGAGAGAGAGAGAGAGAGAGAGAGGGGGAGGGAGGAGAGAGGGGGGGAGGAGAGAGAAAGAGAGAGAGGGAGAGAGAGAGAGAGAGAGAGAGAGGGGGGGGGGAGGGAGGAGAGAGGGGGGGGGGAGGAGAGAGAGACAGACAGACAGACAGAGACAGACAGAGACAGACAGAGACAGTCAGAGACAGACAGAGACAGAGACAGACAGACAGACAGACAGACAGACAGACAGACAGACAGACAGACAGACAGACAGAGAGGCTGAGAAAGAAAGATCAATATAAACAATGACTATTAGGAAAGCCGCATAAAAATAATATAAACCATTTTTTCATAGCGTGATGCCACCATGTGTCCGCGTGTGTCTTAATGTATCCATATTAAACGCTCTGCGTGTTTAGTGGCATTAAAACAAATATTAAAATGATGTACCATGCATACAGTGTATTATTGTTATAAATAATATTATTTATGTTTAACATGTCAATAATTTGCTTTGAAGTTTGCATGCTAAAACTGCATTTTAATTTGTTGACATGTTTCTAACAATAGTGGGAACTGACACGGTGATTGTTGCGCTCTACGTCAGTGTTTCCTTATCTGGCCTCATGATAGGACGGTGTGTGTGTGTGTGTGTGTGTGTGTGTGTGTGTGTGTGTGTGTGTGTGTGTGTGTGTGTGTGTGTGTGTGTGTGTGTGTGTGTGTGTGTGTGTGTGGTGTGTACTTCCCTAATTGTGCTTGCGGGGGTTGAGCTCAGGCTCTTTGGTCTCACCTCTCAACTGTCAATCAACTAATGTACAGGTTCCTGAGCCTACTAGTCTTTATCATATCTACTCTTGATGCTGTGTATGGAGTCAGCCTCCGCCACATCACTTTCTAATGCATTACTTTTGTCTACCACTCTGACACGGAAAAAATTCTTTCTTACGTCTCTATGGCTCATTTGAGCACTCAGTTTCCACCTGTGTCCCCTAGTGCGTGTGCCCCTTGTGGTAAATAGCCTGTCTTTAGCTACCCTGTCAATTTCTTTGAGAATCTTGTATGTGGTGATCATGTCTCCTCTAACTTCTGTCTGCCAGTGACGTGAGGTTTAATTTCCGTAGTCTCTCCTCGAAGCTCATACCCCTCAGTTGGGGTACCAGTCTGGTGGCAAACCTTTGAACCTTTTCCAGTTTAGTCTTATCCTTGACTAGATATGGATTCCATGCTGGAGCTGCATACTCCAGGACTGGTCTGACATATGTGGTATACAAAGTTCTGAATGATTCCTTACACAAGTTTCTATAGACCGCTCTTATGTTAGCCAACCTGGCATATGCCGCTGATGTTATTCGCATGGATGTTACACACATGACAATTAGCAAATGCCCCTTCACAATCATTACTCCACAGTGCATAAGTAATATTCAAACAAGTCCTCCGCCAACAAGGACAACCACTCTTAATCACGTCATTTCCCTAACTCAGAGCCTATAGTATTGTATCGCACGTTCCAGTAAACACTTGCTTAACTACATGCTAAGTTGTTAAGGTGGAGAGACTTAAACAAGGCTGTTTATCATTATTTATGTCGCACTGGAATAAAGTCAGGTAGGAAAACTCAGCTTAAATAATTGCAAATTTAAGATAAAAGTTACACTAAGATATAATAATTTAGCACGTCAATTGATAAGGAAAGTGATAACTGGTAAAGGATGAAGGGTATAGGGAAAGTTGTGAGTGTAGGGAAGATGGTGAATGAATACAAGGAAGATGGGAAGGCAATAGAAGATAGAGAAAGGTGGGGGGAGGGGAGGGGAGATGGGGGGAGGGGAGGGGAGATGGGGAGAGGGTCTCGGGCTCAGCCGAATACCCTTCCTAGTATACAGATATACATGTGAATAGTCATATTTGTATTAAAGATATACACACACACATACACAGGCTAAATGCACATCAGTATCCAGAGGTTAACGGAACGATGCAGCATTCCTTGCGAATGCAAATACACACCAGTAATATAGCAGTGAATAACGATGCAGTGTATAACGATACCCTTACCCGTGTACATTGTAGTATAGAAACATGGGAAGGCTATAAACCTGGGCTTAGAGAAGTGTTGTAAATTACATTGCGCAGCGGATGTTTAGCGCTCTCTCGTCCAGGCTCCAATGAAGAATGATGACGGA
>WNGS01125067.1:68093-87213 GCA_020271785.1 Procambarus virginalis | reverse complement strand
AGCTTCGTCTTGTGCTTGACTAATGTCAAGCACTTGACTTGATGTATACACCTCTCGATGAATACACATCTCGATGTATACACCTCTCTATGAATACCCCTCTCGATGTATACCCCTCTCGATGTATACCCCTCTCGATGTATACACCTCTCGATGTATACACCTCTCAATGTATACACCTCTCGATGTATACCCCTCTCGATGTATACACCTCTCAATGTATACACCTCTCGATGTATACCCATCTCGATGTATAACCCTCTCGATGTATACCCCTCTCGATGTATACCCCTCTCGATGTATACACCTCTCGATGTATACCCCTCTCGATGTATACACCTCTCGATGTATACACCTCTCGATGTATACACCTCTCGATGTATACACCTCTCGATGTATATACGTATCGATGTATACCCCTTTCGATGTATACCCCTCTCGATGTATACATCTCTCGATGTATACCCCTCTCGATGTATACATCTCTCGATGTATACATCTCTCGATGTATACATCTCTCGATGTATACATGTCTCGATGTATATTCCTCTCGATGTATACCTTTCTCGATGTAGGCGAAGAGTCACAATAACGTGGCTGAAGTATGTTGACCAGACCACACACTAGAAGTTGAAGGGACGACGACGTTTCGGTCCGTCCTGGACCATTCTCAAGTCGCTTGTGATGAGGAGGTAGAGAACGGGAATAAATAGGCAAGAGAGAGGTGAGGAGGAAAGTAAGGTGTAGAGAATAGTAGTAATAATGAGAACTGCAGAAGGCCTATTGGCCCATACGAGGCAGCTCCCATTATAACCACCGAAGGAAAGGTAATAGGAATAAGCAGAGGATAGCAAGGGAGTGTAGGAGAAGACAATGAACAGAAAAAGGGGGAGAAGAGAGAAAGAAAATGAAAGAGAAAGAAAGATAAATGGAAGGGGTAAGCTTATGTTAAGTCACGTTTGTTAGAAAGATTAGAGCATTTGAGTATGTACTGTGAAAGGGAAGAGTCCACAGCAACAAAGCCAGGACTCAAGTTCATGTTGGGTACATTGTGTATAAGAGCCGATTCTACAAGACGGCGTCTGTGAAGAGTAGAGGCAGGAAAGATTATTTTGGAGGAAGACCAATCAATGGGATGATTAGAATCCCTCACATGGCAGAAGAGAGCATTGTTAGTGTCTGCAGACTTAACACTTCTCTTGTGTTCACTTCTCTCGATGTATATTCCTCTCGATGTATATTCCTCTCTCGATGTATATTCCTCTCGATGTATATTCCTCTCGATGTATATTCCTCTCGATGTATATTCCTCTCTCGATGTATATTCCTCTCGATGTATATTCCTCTCGATGTATATTCCTCTCGATGTATATACCTCGATGTATACACCTCTCGATGTATACCTGTTTCGATGTATATATTCCTTATGAGATATTTTGTTGTTTTATCCCATGAATGTTAAAGGCGATACTCAGAGATGCTTAAGCAGAATTACCCAAATTAGTTCACCTTAAATACTTAACTCGACCTATATATGGTGTGAATGATGGTTTGTGAGATTTGATAGTAACTTGTTGCACCTGTTCACTCGGAGCGACTTTAAGGTCCGTGCAGATTATATGAAGATGTTCTCCTTTCGATGACAGCAAGAGTTCCTAGATGGCTCCTAGAAGGCTTCCTAGAAGTTCCAAGAAAGCTTCCTAGAAGGTTGTAACAGAACCCATGGACACCACACCATAAACAAGTACCTATTTGATATTCCAAGAGAGCGACTTAACCAAACTAGAAAAGCTCTACAAATCAAGGGACCCAGAATGTGGAATAACCTCCCCTATCATGTCAAAGGTTGTACCTCTCTCAACCAGTTTAAGAGTAAACTAAAACTAAGTACCACCTAATAAACTCCATGTACCCTACCTTACCCCCCCCCCCCTAAACGTCAACCCATATCTTGCTATTTTAAACACTGTTGTTTGTTGACCAACTTGAACAATTGCTGATTTCTGCCATGTCCACCCCCCCCTTTTTTTTATTCTTTTTTTCAACACAATTTATTCCTTACTACTAATTAAAATTAAGTTTTAGTCTAAGTGTTTTCCTTCAAACCTTGCCCGAAACGCTATGCGTATTAGTAGCTTTAGGTATTTTATGTACTAGCTCTATCTATAAATCCAACAGTATGTTTGTAACTCTTCATCACTGTATGTACTTTTACCTGAATAAAAATTTTGAATTTGAATTTGAATTTGAGTTGTAATGTTAGGAGACGCGTCTCAGTGCAGCGTCAGTCTTGATAGGATAGGGTTCAATATTCTTTCTTAGTGTTAGAATTTGTTGTTGCTGTTCATAGATGATTTGAGGGCGAGGACGAAACTAGACGTACGTATACTTTCGATTCGGTTCTTGGCATAGAAACAAAACGGGGAAGTTATACCCCCCCAAAAATAAACAAAGCCGAACAGTATAAACAAAACCGCTTAATGGGGCGACACACGAATTCAAATTCAAATTCAATTTCACATTTTTTTATTCAAGTAAAAGTACATACATTGATGAAGAGTTACAAACATAATGTTCGATTTATAGATAGAGCTAGTACATACAGTACCTAAAGCCACTAATAAACATAGCGTTTCGGGCAATAACCATGGCAGGTGTGACGGTGTCCCACCCCTATATTTCTTCCTTCCCAACTTAGAAGAGTCATATCTCCGTAGCCTAAGTATTCTCTGATGTTCAGGGAACATTTTCATGTGTGGGAAAGCGTGGAGCGTGATTAAGCTGGCAGTAAAATGGCCAGCTAAGTTAGATAATGCAGGGGTTTTATGCCTTTTTGGGGCACAAGACGGTATCGAGCCATCCTGTTTCCCGCCAAGACGTCGTGACACGCCCGGCACCCGATTGGCCAGGTGAAGTCACGTGCCAGAAGTGACATTGACGAGAGCCCTCGGGCGGTGTGACGTCATGAGGCGGAGGGCTATCGGGGCGGCTGGCGGCGCCTGGGCGGGAAGAGTGTCACGAGCCGTCATGAGGGAGGACGCACTCGGTTGAGCTCCGATCTAGAGAGCCCTTACCAGTAGATTTAAGCTTTGCTTCGATTCTGCAGACAGACTGAGAGGCATCCAACTTCCGTGGAATGCCCAGAAGCAAGGACGGGCCGGATTAGAGAGCCAAGCTCTATCAAGAGTCTGCAGCAGAAAGAACGTCGGGTGCTGTGACGTCTGGGACGCCCAGAGGACCACGTATTCCATATCAAGCGAAAAGCTACGGCCGGGCCAAATCTACTTGCAGTGAGGCGAGGGGAAGCTGTGCTGGACTGCGAGGTGTCGGCAGTGCCAGTGAGATGTGGAGGACGACGACGGAGGTACCTGTCTCCGCACCCCGTACAAGAGGAGGAGGAAGGCAGTACCTGTTGGGAGTCAGTACTGCGAGGACTCGTTATCACGAGGACATGGAGGAACCTGGGTGTGTGGGAACTGTTCATCAGGAGACCAGAAGCCAGGACCAGAACCTCAACATCCCTCAACAGAGGACGAATCACGCATCATGATTGGAGTGAAATAAGGAAAATAATTGTCCTTCCTTTTACCTACCCCTTTTGATCTAGGCTAGTGTTACGGTGCCCTCTCCTATCTCTTTCGTTGCCTGCTATAAGAGTCATATCGACTCTCCCTGCAGGGAGAAACTTACATTATAAGTCTGTAGGTAAGGGAAAGAGGCGCCCGGATATAAATGAAAGAGTATCCCCTACTGCAGATATGACCTTTTAGAATGGACGCCAAGCCGTGTGCGGATTGGGTGACTCGGTCACGGGCGACCAATCAGAGCCCGCCGTGACGTCACCGAGTACCCTGGCCGCCATGGTCAGATTGGACCTGACAGCGAAGGGGAGAGGACGCTCCTCTGTCAGCTCTCAAGGATTGGAGGTAAACAGGCCTTTCTCAGTGGATTAGGGCTAGCCATCGCAGCCCACCTGATATATAGGACCCCGCGCTTCTGGGAAGCAAAGGAACCAAGTTGATTGAGCAGAAGTGCCAAACTTGGGAAAGATTCGGTGACGACGCTAGGCGGCGACGCTGGATGTGAGGGCCTGGAAGAGGTGTGGCGGGCAGGCATAGCTGTGACCGGTCACATCCACTGAGGTTTTAGAGGGACGACACCGTTCCTAGGGCGAGGAGCAACGCCTCGTGGAAGGACCGTGTGGGTGAATATGGTGATAAGCTCAGCGCCCATCGATGGACCAGGATTGGGATAGCTGAACCCCAGGGATTGGAACGGCGAAGACGCGAGGCTCACGACACCTGAGGACCTGTGGGAACGTTCCTGGATCACCGAGGATCGACTCAGGAAGCATAGGACCCTCACACCATCGAGGGACAGGCGTCGTGAGCCAAGGATTGTTAAGGTAGATCATTTTCCCTCCCATACCCCTTTGTGAGAGTAGGCTAGATAGGCCATTGTATTCACTTATATATGTGGAAATAGGATATTAATGCTTTAGTAGCAGAATTGGCTGCAGGGGCAGCTTATGTCCAGGACTGTCAGAGAAGACAGTGTGTGGGATGGCAGGACAGTGAAGAAGAGGAGCCGACGTGGTGAAGAGGCCCTTCTGGAGAGAGTGTGTGATCCTGTCTCGTTTATCTGCCCAGTTGAAGGAGCCTGGAGAACGGAGAGAAGAGTTGTGACAATCTCCAGAGTTATTATTATTATTTTCATTTTCTTATATCACTTATAGTCATATGTGTGATCATGTATTCGTATCAGTAAATTCACACATTTATTATTGTGTTTGAGTGTGCCTCCATTATTATATTATTATATTTCTCTATTGAGCATACACGAGGGTTACCATAGTACCATCTAGGGAACATACGTTCCCTATGGAATTTCGTATTGCCTAGGGATGGCAAACAGCACAGACTGATATAAGAGTGTATCCTTAGCCATTCGAGCAGTACTAGTGCCTGAATGGTGGTAACTAATAACGTGGTGGCCAGAGAGAGGTAATGCCACACGGACCCTCAAGGGAGAGTACCCTGGGCCGACAGTCCAATAGTAGATTGGGAGTAGCAACACTGGCAACAAACAATATAATAATACACCCACTGAACTGCATTGCTGGGGTGCAGATATAATAACCCAGCTGGCGACCTTGTTGAGGAAAAGATAGAGAAGACAGGCGGGAAAGGAGTTCCTGCAACCTCTTTGTCCGGCAGGCAAGACTCAGGGAGGTCATTGTTACAAAGTAAGCCCGAGTCTTCCTTCACTCCTCCACGGGTCTAGGCCGGAATTGCTGATAGCAGTTTCCCCGTGGTTGACTGAAGGGCTTCCAGGGTGAGTCAGTGGCACCCCTTCAGTGGTGGAAGCAAAGACCTGTGGAGGTGGGCATTGCTGGTCCTCTCCTGTGGGACCAAGGAGACTCCGGTGAATCCCGGGAGTCGGAGGGGCTGAGTATTCGGCCTTTCGAGCCCCTAGCAGCCGAGTGTTAGCAGAGCCCCGGCCCACCCCCCGTGACACTAACTAGGGTATTTTATATGTTGTGAACATTTCTATTGATCATTTTATTGTCTAAGTGACAGAATATTAGGCTAGGAGCCAAGGGCTCATTTAGGCATGAGTTGGTGTGAGCATTAATGCGGTGATACTAGTGATCCTGGAGGTGGTAGCTGGTATGCAAGGAGCCAGCAACGAACTCTGAAATGCCCAGATGATCGCACCGCTAGAGGCGTGGGAAAGTCACGACGTTCTGACAGTTGGAGGTATCAGCTGATTGTGTTGCCAGAGGCGTGAGGTTTGTGCCCACCACCTGACGGGTGGACCCAGTCAGCTGACCGTGTTGCCAGAAGCCGTGCTGTGAGGAGTGTTGCCGCCAGTAGATGATTCCAAACATAGACATTTCCTTATGCCATTTATATGTGCATATATGCTTTTTCTTCAGTAAACTTTTAAACTAACTGATGAGTTTAAATGAGCCTCCATTTTCTAGGGCTATGTTTAAATGAGATCATTTTATGACGCCTTGCACTGCACATGACATTGCATCCTTAGCCAAAATAATTAATGAGACCACTGACGTGTTGCTGGGACACGAGTATGAACACCCAGCTGGCGACCTCGGAACAGACCAGATAAAGCAGGAGAAAATGTCCCAGTGTCAGGACAGGCAGGTTTAGGTGAGTTATTGGAAACTTGAACCTCCCCACTCGCTAGAGGTATATGAGGCCAGCCTTTGGTTGACTGGGGAAGGCCAAGGGCGAGCAGTGGCGCCCGGTACTGAGGGGCTAAGACCCGTGGGACGACCCCAACCACAGGTAGGAAGGGGGGTGAAATATGACAGTGGCGACCTCGCAAGGATACATCAAACAACAGTGGACAAAGGATTGCAAGTGCAGGGCAAGTGTATTAAGGTTGATATTGGTCTCGGTTTACACTGCTTGCTAGTGAATTCCCTGTATATGGTTACTCAATAGCCTAGAGATGGAGGATGACAGAGTGAAAACGTTTAATGAGTCAAGGGCCGAGCAGGTGTTGGAAGAGTGCACCAAGGCTCAGCTGCAGCTAGTGGCGGACCATTTGGGGTTGAGTTTGAGGTCCTCCAGGGTGGCGGAGCGTCGGATTGAGATCATGGCTCAGCTCAAGGCCCGAGAGGAGGCTTCCAGGGAAGGACCGTCCCAAGTATCTGCCAGTGTTGGTGGGAACCGGAGCGACGAAGGTAGCAGTAGGGGATCCAGCGGTAGTAGCAGGAGAAGCATGAAGCTGGAGATAATGAAAATGCAGCCTGAAGCTCAGCTGAAGCGTGAGGAGTGTGAAGCTCAGCTAGAGCGTGAGCGCGAAGCTCAGCTGAAGCGAGAGGAGCGTCAGCGCAAAGCCCAGCTGAAGCGGGAGGAGCGCGAAGCTCAGCAGAAGCGAGAGGAGCATGAGCACGAAGCCCAGCTGAAGCGGGAGGAGCGCGAAGCTCAGCTTAAGCGGGAGGAGCACGAGGATCAGCTGAAGTGTGAGGAGCGTGAAGCCCAACTGCAAGGAGAGGAAGGAGAAAGTCAACTGCGCCGGGAAGAAATAAAAGCGAAGAAGGAGGTTTTGATGCATCCAGCGGAGCACGGGCTGCTCTCAGTGTCTGCTCGGCGAGATGACCCCAAGGTCCGGGAACGCGACCTACCAACCTTTGACCCTCTAGAGGCCGAAGCTTTCTTCGACCATTATGAGAGAATAGCAACATTGAAGGAATGGCCAGAAGAGGATTGGGCTGCGTTAGTGCAGAGTAGGTTGACTAGCGAGGCCAGGGAAGCTTATAACGTGTTGGACCTTGAGGAATGCGCCGTTTACGACACGATCAAGAAAGCTGTACTCCAATCGTATCGACTAACCCCGGAGGTTTACAGGAAACGCTTCCGTGAGTGCACAAGAGCTTCCGGAAGGTCGTATGTTGAAACTGCTCGGGACATGGAGCTCAGGTTCCTGCGGTGGCTGAAGGCTGAAGAGGTGGAGACGCTGGAGGAGCTGAAGCAGTTGATGGTGATGGAAAGATTCATGTCAATGCTCCATCCAGAGCTAAGGGTCAGGATCAAGGAGGCAAGCATTAGAGAACTTAAGGCTGCTGCAGATAGAGCCGACCTGCTGGAAGAGGCACTACATCTTGGGAAGGAGGCACCGCCTAGGTATTCGCCTTACCCAAGGTTTGGGGGGAACTTCAAGAGTTCAGGAGGAGCGGAGACTCTCCCAAGAGTAGTTTACACAGTGAGGTGAGTCGGTTCAAGAGATCAGGAGGAGCGAGGACGGGCGGAGACTCTCCCAAGAGTAGTTTACACAATGAGATGAGTTGGTCCAAGAGTTCAGGGGAACCGGTGAGGAGACCCCAATGGGGGAACACCAGGACTGGTGCTGGAGCGAGGAACGCTGCCAGGGAGACAACGACCGGGGGCACGAGGAGGACCCAGGGGACGGCGGTTTCCGGGGGCGTTGCCCAAGTGACAGGTAGAGAGTCGCCTCCCGAGGAGAGTCAGGTGTTTTAATTGTGGCGGGCGCGGACACTTCGCACGTGAGTGTGGTCACCCCAGGCAACGCGGAAATGTTGCACTGGTCAGAATGGACGACCAAGGAGCCAAGAATATTTAGAGCGGATCTCCACTATAAAGGGAGGAAAAGATCCATCCTTTTGTTTGCGAAGGTACTGTGAAGATAAAGGAGGCCGACCCCATTCCAGTGAAGATCCTAAGAGATACTTGAGCAGACTTTACCCTGGTGAGTCAGACCCTATTCCCTGAGGGATATGAGGATACCAGTGTAGGGGTGGCCATGGTGACCACTGTGGGTGGCCCAGTGAGAATGCACCTTCACGAGGTGATTTTGGACTCTGACTATGGCTGCAAGACCCTAGTGGTGGGCGTCTGCGCCTCAATGCCTAAGATGGCGGCCCAGGTCATTCTGGGAAATGACTCATGTGAGGGATGTGTACTTCCAAACCTCGTTAAGTGATGTTATTTTGAGCTCCCTCAGCCTCTTCTCATTGTGTAAACCTCTCTGTGGCGGTGGAGATAAGGGTGAATTTGGCGTGTTTAAGATTCTTCGCAATCTTCTCAATGCTGATTCATCATCCTGCAAAAAATAGTCCATTTTACAACGATTCGAGAGGCTGTGCAAACTAGGAACCGTTGCACCCAGAAATGTCAAGATTTTGTACTATTGGTATAATCATAACAACATCTTCAACAGGTTTATCATCCCCCAAATATATCCTGGCCTAGAGCTAGATAAGCAATCTTAGTCGTAATATACGCAATCTTAGGATTAATTTAGTCCATGTATATATTATGCTGCCTCTAGGGTTGTTTGTTGTTGTTAAAGATTCGCTACCTGAAACAAAAAGTTCCAGGTAACACGGTCTATGGTGAGCCCGTAGTAAAGCCTCTAGGGGGAAGGTATGATATTATTGTCGTCTTTGCCGGGACCTCTAGAAATTAGTGACGCAAAAAGTGGAATACTTTTTGTAACGTTTCAAAAAAACGAGTAAAGTGTGACGTTCAATATCCTAAACATTCTATCAACTGTCTATCTGACAGGTATCTAACGTTTTGACAGTGTACGTGAGATACTGTCACTTTTGTGGACAGGTTGTACTCCACATAAAGGCAAACCACTTAATATTTCCGCTAACAGCCTTATAAACACCATTAATGTATATATTTTGAAACCCACCATTGCTTATGATTTTTAATAAAAATAATAAATATCTCATGTTTATTCATGTTTCTCCTTTTAGTTTTCGTTTTGTTCATATCAATACAGCCAAATAAACTGAGAATGTGTAAAGAAAACGCAGATTGCCTCCTATTTCAAAATATTTCGAGAATGTGTGTATTTTGAAGTAGACTTTTAAAAATATGAGGATACTCAAAACCTTGAAGAAACCGACTTCAACAAACTATCGGAACTGGCTGTTGGTGATCCTCAAGTACGATGAGTCTGGCTGCTGGTAAACCTCAGGTGGGAGGAGACTGGCTGCAGGTAAACTACAGGTAAACCTCAGGTGAGACGCGTCCTCACAGCTGCTCATATAACAAAAATTAATCGAGAGAAAACTGCAAACCCGCAATTCATGTTGTGTTCAATTCAAGGAATAAGCCGTTGTAAAGTGAAGGGAGAGCTTGGTTTCCGATTATTCCGTGCGCGCGCGTGTGTGTGTGTGTATTCACCTAGTTGTTCTTATCTAGTTATTTTGCAGGGGTTCAGCTCTGGCTATTTGGGCCCGCCTCTCAAATGTCAATAAACTTTTTTCTTTCACACACACATGTAAATGATCTCACGGAGGGTATAGACTCATTTCTCTCAATGTTTGCTGACGACGCCAAAATTTGAGAAGGATTAAGACAGAGGAGGACAGCTTGAGTCTTCAAGAAGACCTAGACAAACTGAAGAATGGTCGAACAAATGGTTGTTAGAGTTTAACCCAAGCAAATGTAATGTAATGAAGATAGGTGAAGGGAGCAGGAGGCCAGATACAAGGTATCATTTGGGAAATGAATTTTTTCAAGAGTCAGAGAGAGAGAAAGACTTGGGGGTTGATGGTCACTCTGTCCGCTATATGGATGATAGCGGGCAGATGGTATCGTGATCCAGCCTGTACTCCTCTTGACATACCAAAAAAGATTCCAAGGAAACTACTCCAAGCTTGTACTAAAAAGGCACCCTTCTTGAGCCCGGATGGGCACATGTATAAACAAGTAGATGGGGTCGCCATGGGTTCTCCCCTAGGTGTCCTGTTTGCGAACTTCTACATGGGTACATTGAACAGAAGGTCTTAGTCGATATGAACTTGAAACCGGCCATACTGCAAGTATGTTGACGACATTTTTACACAGGTACCTGATGTCAGACATCTGCAGGAGCTGAAGGAGGCATTTGAGCAGAATTCTGTGTTGCATTTCACTTACGAGATGGAGAAGGATGGAAACTACCCTTTCTAGATGTAACAGACATGGAAAGGAGCGGAGGTTTCCACACTGCAGTCTATACTAGGAAACAAACATAGGAATGTGCCTCAATGCTAACAGTGACTGCCCAGACAGGTACAAGAGGATTGTTGTTAACACTTATGTCGACCGTGCTCTCAGCCACAGCTCAGGATGGAAGCAAGTCGATGAAGAACTCTGTAGGGTAAGGCAGGTCCTAGTCAACAACGGCTTCTCCAATGGTTCGTTGAAGACATCATAAGAGGAAAGTGAAATGCTATGCAACCTCTGAAGAGACAACTAACACAACACCTGTACCCCTATTAGACTATTTTACAGGAACTTCTTTTCCACAACTCATAAAACGGAGGAAAGGGTCCTGAAAGATATTGTTAATAGAAATGTTATTCTACAGACAAAAATCAGAAGATACAATTGACGATTTACTATAAAACCAAGAAAACTGCCAACCTACTTATGAAAAACTCTCCAGACACAATGCAGAACGCTTTGAAAGAGACCAATGTCGTCTATGCCTTCAAATGACACTTGGGGACTGTAAGCCTCAAAGAACTCAGTATATAGGCAAGACAACAACATCTCTTTCCAGGCGATTAATGATACATAAGCAACAGGGCTCCATTAAGGAACATATAATCTCTTCCCACAACCAGACCATCACCAGAGAAGTCTTAACAAAAAACACGGAAATCATCGATAGATACAGCGATAGCAGGCGGCTTTATATCTGCGAGGCACTACACATTAAGAAGTCAACGCCAGCAATCAACAGCCATTAATACACAACTATATTCTACCTACTTCAAGACTCCGCACCAATATAGAGGCATCAAGAATATGGGCCATAGGCCCTCTGCAGTTACTTCCATTCTTCCCCATTAACTTTACCCAAAATATTACACCATATTTCGTGTTGTATCCTGTGTTGAAAGTTTGTTTCGCCTCATCCAAAAAACTTGTAACATATCACCTCACCCAAATGCAGCTATATAAAGTGAAAAGCCGTTTGAATTATAGCATATTAAGAAATCTGTTTAGTGTTTCTAGGTTATAGGTTGTGTGGTGGTAAACTAAAGTCTTTGAAAATGTAATAAGTTATTACAAAACGTGTTCAAGTGTTGCGTCAGACTAGAAATAAAATGAATTTTGGAGAACTGATTTTTCAGTTACCATCGACAGTGAAAAGAAAACATAAGAAGAAATGAGAAAATTCGTGGAGATTATTAATCTTACTTTTTCGGTCATATTTAATAATATATGTATACACACACACACACACACACACATATATATATATATATATATATATATATATATATATATATATATATATATATAATATATATATATATATATATATATATATATATATTATATATAATATTTGTGTTCCTCACGTGTGCCCCAAAAAAATGAGGTGATTTGATAAATGAGGTGATTTGATAAAATGCTATGCCCAAGATAACATCCGAGTGCCGGCGGGGAAGTGGTGGTTTATATTGCCTCGGCTATCACTTCCTTATGTCCGGTCGTGATGGTCAAGTGGTTTAAGGCATCCCTGTACATACAGTTGCGTTGCTCCTGGGAGTATGGGTTCGAGTCACTTCTGGGGTGTGAGTTTTCAGTTGTATCTAGTCCTGGGGACCATTCAGGTTTGTGTGCATATTAATATATATATATATATATATAGGAGATGGAGAGCTATATATAGAGAGATACCGATATAGAATATAGTATCTATATATATATAGATAACGGATATATATATATATATATATATATATATATATATATATTATATATATTAGTATATTTTGGTAGCAGTCTTCCTGTAGACATATGTTATTAAATATGACCGAAAAAGTAAGATTAATAATTCTAACACGAATTTTCTCAATTTCCTTATGTTTGTTTTACTGATGACGGTAAATGAAAAATCAATTCTCCAAAATTCATTCTTATTTCTTAGTCTGACGCGACACTTGAACGCGTTCGTAATAACTAATACATTTTCAAAGACTTTTAGTTTTCACACACAACATAACCTGAAAGCACTAAACAGTTCTTTACTATGCTATGATTTAAACAGCTTTATCTTTCATTTTATACCCGCATTTGGGTGAGGGTGATATGTTACAACAGTTTTAATGAGGTGAAAAAAACTTTCAACAAAGGACAGAACACGAAAACATGGATATTAACTGGATATTAACTGGGTAAATGAAGGTATGAATGGAAGTAACTGCGGAAGGCCTATTGGCCCATATTTCTTGATGCTTCTATATTGGAGCGGAGTCTTGAAGTGGGTAGAATATAGTTGTGCATTAATTGACTGTTGATTGCTGGTGTTGACTTCTTGATGTGTAGTGCCTCGCAGATGTCAAGCCGCCTGCTATCGCTGTACCTATCGATGATTTCTGTGTTATTTGTTAAGATTTCTCTGGTGATGGTTTGGTTGTGGGAAGAGAGTATATGTTCCTTAATGGAGCCCTGTTGCTTATGCATCGTTAAACGCCTGGAAAGAGATGTGTTGTCTTGCCTATATACTGAGTTTTTGGGGCTTACAGTCCCCAAGTGGACATTTAAAGGCATAGACGACGTTTGTCTCTTTAGGGCGTTCTGCTCCGTGTCTGGAGAGTTTTCATTAGTAGGCTGGCTGTTTTTTGGTTTTATAGTAAATCGTTAGTTGTATCTTCTGATTTTTGTCTGTAGGGATAACATTTCTATTAACAATATCTTTCAGGACCCTTTCCTCCGTTTTATGAGCGGTGGAGAAGAAGTTCCTGTAAAATAGTCTAATAGGGGGTATAGGTGTTGTATTAGTTGTTTCTTCAGAGGTTGCATGGCGTTTTACTTTCCTTCTTATGATGTCTTCAATGAAACCATTGGAGAAGCCGTTGTTGACTAGGACCTGCCTTACCTACAGAGTTCTTCGTCGACTTGCTTCCATTCTGAGCTGTGGCTGAGAGCACGGTCGACATAAGCGTTAACAACACTCCTCTTGTACCTATCTGGGCAGTCACTGTTGGCATTTAGGCACATTCCTATGTTTGTTTCCTTAGTGTAGACTGCAGTGTGGAAACCTCCGCTCCTTTCCATGACTGTTACATCTAGAAAGGGCAGCTCCCATCCTTCTCCATCTCGTAAGTGAAACGTAACACAGAATTCTGCTCAAACGCTTCTTTCAGCTCCTGCAGATGTCTGACATCAGGTACCTGTGTAAAAATGTCGTCAACATACCTGCAGTATATGGCCGGTTTCAAGTTTAAGTCGACTAAGACTTTTTCCTCGATAGTACCCATGTAGAAGTTTGCAAACAGGACGCCTAGGGGAGAACCCATGGCGACCCCATCTACTTGCTTATACATGTGCCCATCCGGGCTCAAGAAGGGTGCCTCCTTAGTACAAGCTTGGAGTAGTTTCCTCAGGATATTTTCTGGCATGTCAAGGGGAGTACAGGCCGGGTCTCGATACACTCGGTCCACTATCATCCCGATTGTTTCATCCACAGGTACGTTGGTGAACAGTGATTCTACGTCCAACGAGGCTCTTATCCCTGTAGCCCGTGTCCCCGCAGTAAGTCAACAAATTCCTTCGGGATTTCAGGCTGAAGTTGCACGGGACATAAGGAGTCAGTAAGCCGTTGAGTCGTTTCGCCAGTCTGTACGTGGGTGTGGGTATCTGGCTGATAATTGGCCGAAGTGGGTTTCCAGGCTTATGCGTCTTGACGTTTCCATACGCATATCCAGGTTTATATTCTCCAATAATCTTTGGCAGGTGGAGTCCGGATTTCTTGGCATTCACAGTTTCAATCAACTTGTTGACCTTTGTTTTCAATTCGGCTGTAGTGTCCTTCGTTACCCTTTGGAATTTAGTTTGGTCAGAGAGTATGCTGTTCATTTTCGCCAGATATTCGTCTTTCTTAAGGATGACGTATATTGGCGACTTGTCGCCTCTCCTGACAACTACTCCTTGTCAAAGTTCTCTTGACAGACAAAATTAGAAGATACAACTACGATTTACTATAAAACCAAAAAAACAGCCAGCCTACTAATGAAAAATCTCCAGACACGGAGCAGAACGCCCAAAAAGAGACAAACGTCGTCTATGCCTTTAAATGTCCACTTGGGACTGTAGCCCCAAAAAACTCAGTATATAGGCAAGACAACAACATCTCTTTCCAGGCGTTTAACGATGCATAAGCGGTTTAACGATACTGGAGATCTGTGGAGGCGCAACTGCACCCTGCGTGACGGGAGATGACTCCCGGACCAAATGGTGCCCAATGATGTGAATAGAGCTAAAACATCTTCGATTTTATATACCTCATTTGGGTGAGGTTGACATGTTACAATAGTATTTGGATGAGGTGAAAAAATTTCAACAAAGCCAGAACGGGTATAGAACGGGGTTAGAATCGGGGTATAGAGTCGGGTATGAGCTAAAGGGAAGGATGAAAGTAACGCGAAGGCCTATTGGCCCATATTTCTTGATGCTTCTATATTGGAGCGGAGTCTTGAAGTGGGTAGAATATAGTTGTGCATTAATTGGACTGTTGATGTGGTGTTGACTTCTTGATGTGTAGTGCCTCGCAGATGTCAAGCCGCCTCTGTCGCTGTATCTATCATGATTTCTGTGTTGTTTGCTAGGATTTCACTGGTGATGGTTTGGTTGTGGGAAGAGATATATGTTTCTTATAGACCTGTGCTTATGCATCGTTAAACGCCTGGAAAGGTATACATGTGACACATATACATTATATAATATGATATATTATATATATATATCTAATCATATATATATCATTATATATATTATATATATATATATATATAATATATACTATATATATATATATATTATAATGATATATATATATATATATATATTATATATATACATATTAAATATGACCGAAAAGTAAGATTAAGAATTCTAACACAGCAATTTTCTCGATCTTCTTATGTTTCTTTTTACTGTTGCATGGTAAATGAAATCTACATCTAGGCTATGGCACATGCCGCACCTGACACACAGCCTCTTTCCAGCCAAGAAGATGACCAACCAAGAGGAAACTGTGCAATGTTTGTGACAGACGGTATCAGTCTCAATCAAATGGAACTGTCCGCTATCATATTGTAATTCAGGTGGTTGTCTAGGGTCTAGGCGCCTGCTCCGGGGCAGTGACGATGGACAACCTACTGCAGGAGCGAGGAACAATACCTCCCTCAATTCATTTAGCAGATAATCTGCTTGAAAGTCAAAGCTACGTCCACCAGGACCTTGCCCACATCCCCAAGGCTGCACGCTCACCAAGAGCAGCTCCCAAACTCACCAGTCTGCTGCAAAGGCAACAATGCTCCCAGAACCCTGCATCGTGGCACAATCTCCTTTCTATTTTGGAATGCATGCCTAGCATTACCGCCCAGGAGAGACAAGTCATTAGCAACCTCTGTAATCAGGGCACTTAATGAATTCCACAGAGCAGACAACCTGGTCCGCCTCCACCCTCGTGCCAAGAACACCAGGCGCAGGACGACCAACAATAACTCATCTGAGAACCACAAAATGAGAGCACAGATCACCAGGGAAATAGAAGAGGGCAATACCACAGGGGCCATCAGATTCATGACCAGCGATGACACTATTGCCCCCAGGAACGCCACGACAGCAAAGAACCAAAAGAGCAAAGCTCACCCCCGCAAGCACAAATAGGTGAGTACAGCAGAGGCTCTTCAAGACAAACCCCCACGCAGAGCCCCCGACAGCAGCTGGGATCCCCAGGAAAACAATGCTGGCATAGAACCCTTGACTGTTCGAGAATCTGAGGTGTACAAAGCAGCCATGTCTTTCCCAACAGGTTAAGCAGGGGGCTTTACAGGTCTAAGACCCAGCACATCAAACAAATGCTGAACCCGGTGCTTGGAGATGTTGCAAGGACCTTCTAGTGGAACTTACCAGATTCTCCAACATGTGTTTGGCTGGCGGCATCCCTGAGGATATCAGGCCTGTCTTTATGGAGCAGCACTCTGTGCGCTAAAGAAGAAGGATAGGGGGTATCAGGCCCATTGCCGTTGGCAACACCCTCCGACGCCTCGTAGCTAAGGCTGCAGTGAGATCTATCAGCCAGGAAGCAGCAACCTTGCTGAAACCTCACCAGCTCGGGTTTGGGATTCCCCTAGGATGTGAAGCTGGCAGCACATACAGCGCGGGCTTATATTGCTTATCTCCCGGACCAGAAGGCACTAGTAAAGCTTGACTTCAAAAATGCTTTCAATCAGGTCAGACGAGACGTTGTCCTCAGGGCTGTACACAACCATTTCCGTCCCCTTTACCCGTTCTTCCGATCGTGCTACAGTGGGGACTCTAACCTTCTTTGTGGGGAGCATGAAATAAACTCTTGTGAAGGTGTCCAACAAGGTGACCCCTTAGCACCCCTCATTTTCTGCCTAGCTATCAAAGAGGTCACTGATAGTTTGACAAGCGAGCTAAACATCTGGTACCTGGATGATGGCACTCTCGCTGGAACCCAGGAAACCATTTTGGAGGATATAAGGAAAATCCAGGAGCAGGGAGCAGCCTTAGGCCTCATTCTCAATGTATCCAAGTGTGAAATAATCTCCCCGCAACCAAGACATCACTGGGCAAATACAAAATGTTCTTCCAGACATTCTCGTTGTCGAGGCACTGGACTGCACTCTCCTGGATGCCCCCATTGGCCCACGAGCAATCGAGCAGGTCCTGGCTGCAAAAATCACTGATCTAAAGAGAATGCTGGACAGGATTGACAAGAAGATTGATGCCCATGATGCTCACTTTCTCCTCACAAGATGCCTAGCTGTCTCTCCCTAAGTTGACGTACTTTCTGAGATGTTCTCCATCCTAGAGCAGTCCTAAGTTAAATGTGTATGACACCCTTTTGAGGTCAATGCTGGTGAAAGTCCTGAACCTGCCATTGGACGATTCTCAGTGGGAGCAAGTAACCATTCCTGTAAGACTTGGCGGCCTTGGTGTCCGCACAGCCTCCAAAATTGCTCTACCAGCCTTCCTTTCCTCTCCTCCTCCCACGCATCGCACGACCTCGTCAGAGATATCTTACCTGCAACCCCGAGAGATTCAGCAGGAATACACGATCCTGCTTTCACTGAATGTTCAAATCAGTGGGATGTTCTCGCAGCCCAAGCAACCATTATAGAGCCAACAAAACAACACAAACAGTCCCGCTGGGACCACCCTCTAGTGAAAAAAGTAGCTGATGCTATGCTCAGCGCCGCAACATCAGACAAGGAGAAAGCCCGCCTCAGAGCAGTACGTGCCCCCCATGCAGGAGACATCCTCCTGGCAGTACCCATGTCGGCAGTGGGCACGCGCCTAGATCCAGATCCAGAATCCCTTCGTGTAGCAGTGGCCCTCCGCCTTGGTGCCCCAATTCACACTGAATACAAGTGTATTTGCAACAGGTGGAAGCAGACCAATACAGACTGCATGGGTTGCATTGCGGAGGCACAAAGGGCTGGCATGCAAGACACAACGAGTCAATGACATCATCAAGAGAAGCCTCGTCTCAGCTAAGTGCCTAAGGAGAGAGAACCTCGCATCCTAGGGGTCCAAAACCCGGATTCCTCACACTCGCCCTGATGGCATCACCATATACTTATGGAAGGAGGGTAGACAGTTGGTGTGGGACTACACATGTGTATCCACCTGGCTGACACCTATGTACACTTCGGAGCTGATCAAGCAGGTGGGGCAGCCAATCACAGGGAAACAGCCAAATCTCTCAAATACAGGCGACTGGCAGGTCAATACCACTTTGTTCCCATAGCGTCTGAGACGAATGGCCCCTGGGGCAAGAGTGCCTTGGGATTTCTCAAGGAATTGGGTTCCAAGCTCATTGACGTCACCAGAGACACAAGGGCTTTGCAGTTTTTTGTTTCAGCGCCTCAGTGTGGCGATCCAGAGGGGAAATGCTTGCTGCGTCCTCGGTTCCTATTCGGAAGCGGAGGAGCTTCAAGAGAGATCCATAACCTTTAGGCATTTGTCTTGTATGTTTTGAAACCTTTAAATACACAATAAAGCATAAGAAAAAAAAGGAAGGGGGTAATAGGAGAAAAGCACACAGAAACTGAAATTGGAGGGGACCTACATTCCCCCCAATGCGTTATGTGTGATTTCCTCCGAGGTATGGGTCCCCCTTCTTCCAGCCAGAGGTGGTACTCCCTTTCATATTAGTTATATATATATATATATATATATATATATATATATATATATATATATAGATATATATATATATATATATATATATACATATATATATATAATATATATATGTCGTACCTAGAACCAGAACGCACTTCTCAGCCTACTATGCAAGGTTCGATTTGCCTAATAAGCCAAGTTTTACTGAATTAATATATTTTCTTTAATTTTTTTCTTATGAAATGATAAAGCTACCCTTTTCATTATGTATGAGGTCAAATTTTATTTTATTGGAGTTAAAATTAATGTAGATATATGACCGAACCTAACCAACCCTACGTAACATAACCTAACCTATCTTTATAGGTTAGGTTAGGTAAAATTAGGTAGCCGAAAAAGTTAGGTTAGGTTAGGTCAAGTAGGTTAGGTAGTCGAAAAAAACATTAATTCAT
>WNGS01125067.1:61849-68068 GCA_020271785.1 Procambarus virginalis | reverse complement strand
TTCTTTCCTTGTTATGTGGCTTGTACTTTGGATTTTTATATCAATAAACAAAAAAAACTGCTGAACAAGGCAGAGGCTCCCGTTCCTGGCGGGGATTACGTATTAGTGTATATTTATTGCGTACTATTGTATATTCAGAGGTGGCGTTAAACGCTTGGTATATGATAATGATTTTATACTTATTCTTCTTTAATTAATTATTATAAATAAAACTCGCTGGTGTTTGGACGAGAATGAGTGTGTGTTTTTTTCCACCGTTGCTATGATATATCGTCTTGTGTCTGACGTTGTGTTGGACTTATAAGGCCTGTCAACCGCGTGAGAGGCTTAAGGCCACCGTAATACCTTACTGGCCAAACAGCAAGAACATTTTAGTCCTATACATAGTCGAGGACTGAAGTAAACTCTCAATGTATACCTCTCTCGATGTATATCCCTCTCGATGTATACACCTCTCGATGTATACATCGATGGACCTCCTCTCTGGATGAATACCCATCTCGATGTACTCACCTAATTGTGCTTGCGTGGGTTGAGCTCTGGCTCTTTGGTCCCACCTCTCAACCGTCAATCAACTGGTGTACAGATTCCTGAGCCTACTGGGCTCTGTCATATCTACATATGAAACTGTGTACGGAGTAGGCCTCCACCACATCACTTCCTAGTGCATTCCATTTACTAACTACTCTGACATTAAAAAAGTTCTTTCTAATGCCTCTGTGGCTTATTTGAGTACTCAGCTTCCACCTGTGTCCCCTTGTGCGTGTGCCACCCGTGTTAAATAATCCATCCTTGTCCACCCTGTCAATTCCCCTGAAAATTTTGTATGTGATCATGTCTCCCCTAGCTCTTCTGTCTTCCAGTGACGTGAGGTGCAGTTCACGTAGTCTGTCCTCATAACTCATGCCTCTTAGTTCTGGGACTCGCCTAGTGGCATACCTCTGAACATTTTCCAGCTTCGTCTTGTGCTTGACTAAATGTCAAGCACTTGACTTGATGTATACACCTCTCGATGAATACACATCTCGATGTATACACCTCTCTATGAATACCCCTCTCGATGTATACCCCTCTCGATGTATACCCCTCTCGATGTATACACCTCTCGATGTATACACCTCTCAATGTATACACCTCTCGATGTATACCCCTCTCGATGTATACACCTCTCAATGTATACACCTCTCGATGTATACCCATCTCGATGTATAACCCTCTCGATGTATACCCCTCTCGATGTATACCCCTCTCGATGTATACACCTCTCGATGTATACCCCTCTCGATGTATACACCTCTCGATGTATACACCTCTCGATGTATACACCTCTCGATGTATACACCTCTCGATGTATATACGTATCGATGTATACCCCTTTCGATGTATACCCCTCTCGATGTATACATCTCTCGATGTATACCCCTCTCGATGTATACATCTCTCGATGTATACATCTCTCGATGTATACATCTCTCGATGTATACATGTCTCGATGTATATTCCTCTCGATGTATACCTTTCTCGATGTAGGCGTAGAGTCACAATAACGTGGCTGAAGTATGTTGACCAGACCACACACTAGAAGTTGAAGGGACGACGACGTTTCGGTCCGTCCTGGACCATTCTCAAGTCGCTTGTGATGAGGAGGTAGAGAACGGGAATAAATAGGCAAGAGAGAGGTGAGGAGGAAAGTAAGGTGTAGAGAATAGTAGTAATAATGAGAACTGCAGAAGGCCTATTGGCCCATACGAGGCAGCTCCCATTATAACCACCGAAGGAAAGGTAATAGGAATAAGCAGAGGATAGCAAGGGAGTGTAGGAGAAGACAATGAACAGAAAAAGGGGGAGAAGAGAGAAAGAAAATGAAAGAGAAAGAAAGATAAATGGAAGGGGTAAGCTTATGTTAAGTCACGTTTGTTAGAAAGATTAGAGCATTTGAGTATGTACTGTGAAAGGGAAGAGTCCACAGCAACAAAGCCAGGACTCAAGTTCATGTTGGGTACATTGTGTATAAGAGCCGATTCTACAAGACGGCGTCTGTGAAGAGTAGAGGCAGGAAAGATTATTTTGGAGGAAGACCAATCAATGGGATGATTAGAATCCCTCACATGGCAGAAGAGAGCATTGTTAGTGTCTGCAGACTTAACACTTCTCTTGTGTTCACTTCTCTCGATGTATATTCCTCTCGATGTATATTCCTCTCTCGATGTATATTCCTCTCGATGTATATTCCTCTCGATGTATATTCCTCTCGATGTATATTCCTCTCTCGATGTATATTCCTCTCGATGTATATTCCTCTCGATGTATATTCCTCTCGATGTATATACCTCGATGTATACACCTCTCGATGTATACCTGTTTCGATGTATATATTCCTTATGAGATATTTTGTTGTTTTATCCCATGAATGTTAAAGGCGATACTCAGAGATGCTTAAGCAGAATTACCCAAATTAGTTCACCTTAAATACTTAACTCGACCTATATATGGTGTGAATGATGGTTTGTGAGATTTGATAGTAACTTGTTGCACCTGTTCACTCGGAGCGACTTTAAGGTCCGTGCAGATTATATGAAGATGTTCTCCTTTCGATGACAGCAAGAGTTCCTAGATGGCTCCTAGAAGGCTTCCTAGAAGTTCCAAGAAAGCTTCCTAGAAGGTTGTAACAGAACCCATGGACACCACACCATAAACAAGTACCTATTTGATATTCCAAGAGAGCGACTTAACCAAACTAGAAAAGCTCTACAAATCAAGGGACCCAGAATGTGGAATAACCTCCCCTATCATGTCAAAGGTTGTACCTCTCTCAACCAGTTTAAGAGTAAACTAAAACTAAGTACCACCTAATAAACTCCATGTACCCTACCTTACCCCCCCCCCCCTAAACGTCAACCCATATCTTGCTATTTTAAACACTGTTGTTTGTTGACCAACTTGAACAATTGCTGATTTCTGCCATGTCCACCCCCCCCCTTTTTTTTATTCTTTTTTCAACACAATTTATTCCTTACTACTAATTAAAATTAAGTTTTAGTCTAAGTGTTTTCCTTCAAACCTTGCCCGAAACGCTATGCGTATTAGTAGCTTTAGGTATTTTATGTACTAGCTCTATCTATAAATCCAACAGTATGTTTGTAACTCTTCATCACTGTATGTACTTTTACCTGAATAAAAATTTTGAATTTGAATTTGAATTTGAGTTGTAATGTTAGGAGACGCGTCTCAGTGCAGCGTCAGTCTTGATAGGATAGGGTTCAATATTCTTTCTTAGTGTTAGAATTTGTTGTTGCTGTTCATAGATGATTTGAGGGCGAGGACGAAACTAGACGTACGTATACTTTCGATTCGGTTCTTGGCATAGAAACAAAACGGGGAAGTTATACCCCCCCAAAAATAAACAAAGCCGAACAGTATAAACAAAACCGCTTAATGGGGCGACACACGAATTCAAATTCAAATTCAATTTCACATTTTTTTATTCAAGTAAAAGTACATACATTGATGAAGAGTTACAAACATAATGTTCGATTTATAGATAGAGCTAGTACATACAGTACCTAAAGCCACTAATAAACATAGCGTTTCGGGCAATAACCATGGCAGGTGTGACGGTGTCCCACCCCTATATTTCTTCCTTCCCAACTTAGAAGAGTCATATCTCCGTAGCCTAAGTATTCTCTGATGTTCAGGGAACATTTTCATGTGTGGGAAAGCGTGGAGCGTGATTAAGCTGGCAGTAAAATGGCCAGCTAAGTTAGATAATGCAGGGGTTTTATGCCTTTTTGGGGCACAAGACGGTATCGAGCCATCCTGTTTCCCGCCAAGACGTCGTGACACGCCCGGCACCCGATTGGCCAGGTGAAGTCACGTGCCAGAAGTGACATTGACGAGAGCCCTCGGGCGGTGTGACGTCATGAGGCGGAGGGCTCTCGGGGCGGCTGGCGCCTGGGCGGGAAGAGTGTCACGAGCCGTCATAGAGGGAGGACGCACTCGGTTGAGCTCCGGATCTAGAGAGCCCTTACCAGTAGATTTAAGCTTTGCTTCGATTCTGCAGACAGACTGAGAGGCCATCCAACTTCCGTGGAATGCCCAGAAGCAAGGACGGGCCGGATTAGAGAGCCAAGAGCTCTATCAAGAGTCTGCAGCAGAAAGAACGTCGGGCTGGTGACGTCTGGGACGCCCAGAGGACCACGTATTCCATATCAAGCGAAAAGCTACGGCCGGGCCAAATCTACTGGCAGTGAGGCGAGGGGAAGCTGTGCTGGACTGCGAGGTGTCGGCAGTGCCATGAGAGTGGAGGACGACGACGGAGGTACCTGTCTCCAGCACCCCGTACAAGAGGAGGAGGAAGGCAGTACCTGTTGGGAGTCAGTACTGCGAGGACTCGTTATCACGAGGACGATGGAGGAACCTGGGTGTGTGGGAACTGTTCATCAGGAGACCAGAAGCCAGGACCAGGAACCTCAACATCCCTCAACAGAGGACGAATCACGCATCATGATTGGAGTGAAATAAGGAAAATAATTGTCCTTCCTTTTACCCCTTTTGATCTAGGCTAGTGTTACGGTGCCCTCTCCTATCTCTTTCGTTGCCTGCTATAAGAGTCATATCGACTCTCCCTGCAGGGAGAAACTTACATTATAAGTCGTAGGTAAGGGGAAAGAGGCGCCCGGATATAAATGAAAGAGTATCCCCTACTGCAGATATGACCTTTTAGAATGGACGCCAAGCCGTGTGCGGATTGGGTGACTCGGGTCACAGGCGACCAATCAGAGCCCGCCGTGACGTCACCGAGTACCCGGGCGGCGCCATGGTCAGATTGGACCTGACAGCGAAGGGGAGAGGACGCTCCTCTGTCAGCTCTCAAGGATTGGAGGTTAAACAGGCCTTTCTCAGTGGATTAGGGCTAGCCATCGCAGCCCACCTGATATATAGGAGACCCCGCGCTTCTGGGAAGCAAAAGGAACCAAGTTGATTGAGCAGAGAAGTGCCAAACTTGGGAAAGATTCGGTGACGACGCTAGGCGGCGACGCTGGATGTGAGGGCCTGGAAGAGGTGTGGCGGCAGGCATAGCTGTGACCGGGTCACATCCACTGAGGTTGTTAGAGGGACGACACCGTTCCTAGGGCGAGGAGCAACGCCTCGTGGAAGGACCGTGTGGGTGAATATGGTGATAAGCTCAGCGCCCATCGATGGACCAGGATTGGGATAGCTGAACCCCAGGGATTGGAACGGCGAAGACGCGAGGCTTCACGACACCTGAGGACCTGTGGGAACGTTCCTGGATCACCGAGGATCGACTCAGGAAGCATAGGACCCTCACACCATCGAGGGACAGGCGTCGTGAGCCAAGGATTGTTAAGGTAGATCATTTTCCCTCCCATTACCCCTTTGTGAGAGTAGGCTAGATAGGCCATTGTATTCACTTATATATGTGGAAATAGGATATTAATGCTTTAGTAGCAGAATTGGCTGCAGGGCAGCTTATGTCCAGGACTNCGTTCGTGCTTACAGGTACAATCGCCTTCCCTTTGGACTCTGCAATGCCCCGGCCACCTTTCAGAGAGCTGTCAACCGCGTCATCCAGGGCTTGGACAACACCTACGCCTATTTGGATGACATCATGGTAGCATCCAACACCTGGAGCGAACACCTGCTCCAGCTACAACGATTGTTCTACAAGCTCCTGAAAGCCGGCCTCACCATCAATCTGGGCAAGTCCACCTTCGCGAAAGGTAAAGTGCGGTACCTGGGTCATGTTATAGGAGTGGCAGCCTGGCTCCGTTAAATAACCACATTCAAGCAATCCAACAGTATCCACAGCCTACTACCAGGAAGCAGCTCCTGCGCTTGGTCTTGCTTCCTATTACCGTAGGTTTGTGAAGAATTTTAGCACTGTTGCAACCCCATTAATCACCTTAACCAGTCCCAAGCAACGGTATAATTGGACCAGAGAACAAACCGTTGCATTCGAACAACTCAAATTCCTCCTCTGTTCTAATCCTATTCTCGCCTCACCAGATATCAAGAAGCCTTTCATCCTCCATGTCGACGCCAGTGGTACCCGGCATCGGAAGTGTCTTAATGCAGCAGCGAGGCGAGGAGGTTCTACCTGTCAGCTACTACAGTTGCAAGTTGAAGCCTCATCAGAAAAACTACAGTACTATAGAGAAAGGAACTCCTCTCCATCGTCCTGAGCTTACAACACTTCGC
>WNGS01125067.1:54349-56849 GCA_020271785.1 Procambarus virginalis | reverse complement strand
GTGACCCTATCTGATAGAAGTGGAGCACTTACTTACGTCAGTGTGCATGGGACTCCCTTGGAGTTTCCAGAAGGTCTGCTACGGCGGTATTTCGGCCGGTTTGGAGCAGTGGTTAGTGTGAGGGTGAACGTGGTGTCCTCCAGTCCTCTTAAGGGTGTGAGGACTAACATTCGCACCCTGGGCATGAGACTCCGGGCGGATATTCCGTCCTCTGTGCGCCTTATGGGGTACAATGTTCGGGTGTTTTACGCCTGCCAGCCGCGGACGTGTTATTGTTGTGGTCTTTTGGGCCATCAGGCTGCTGCCTATTCTGCGCCTGCCGTTGCACCAGTGAATCTCTTCAGTGAGGAGGATTTTCCGCCACTTCCTGTGGGGGATGATTCAGTGGGTGTGGACGTCTCTTCGGATGAGGAGGTGCCCTCTGTATCAGCTGTTGCTCCACCTGTTGCGCCCCCTGTTGTTGTCGCATCTCCTCCGGAGGTTGTGTCCTCGCCTGGTGCTCCGCCTGCTCCGGCTGGTTTCCTGAGCCTCTTCCGACTGCCGTCTACTCGGGCCCTTCGTCTTCCAGTTCTTCCTCTCCTGTATCTGTCCCGGTCCCTGCACCCTCGCCGTCTGTTCCGGCTTTGCTGGACGCTGGGGTGGATCCAGCGTTCCCTCCTGTGCCTGGCCTGATGCCCATGTGGTTGAGGATGCTACAGTACTGCGGCGTGCGTCGGTTCGCCCAGCTAGTGCTGCGCGTGTCGCTGAATCTGCCTCCGGGTCTGATGATGTGCGGCCCGAGCCTAAGCATTCCCGGCGTTCTTCTGCGTGGGCTGAAGTTGGCGACTTCGACGAGTGTCGTCCTTCCGTTGACGGTGGGGTGGCTCCGGATGTGGTGCACACTACAGTGGTAGCGGAGGTACACTTGCCTGAGGATGCCGGTGCCAGTGTTTCAGCCTCCCCTTCTGGTCTGGTGTCCGAGGGTCCTGCTTCCGGTGCGTTGCCTGCGTGGGATGGCTCCGGTTCTTAATGGGGGTGGTTCCCCCTGCTGTGGTTGGTTGTGAGCGGGGTGGCCTGGTGATGTTGTTGCGAAAGGATGCTCGCTCTGCGGGTTCTGTGGCCCCTTCCTCGTTACCCGTTTCCTCGGCAGCGGTCTTGCCGCCTCTTCCGTCTCCAGCGGTCTCTTCCGTGTCTCCTGAGGTATCCATGGAAGTGCTACAGTATCGTCGTCCGACCCCTGCTCCTGTGTGTGCGACGGCGTGGCAGTCTCAGCGACCCTCGTCTGCTTCTCCAGTGTCGTCTGCTTCCTCGAAGGGCGTGGATGGCGCTCCCCAGCCTTGTTATGTGACATGTGTCAGTGACCTCGGGCGTCGGCCGATGCCGCCCGATATAGATGTTCCTGAGTTTATGATACCTGCTCGGACGAGGGGGATCACACACCCTACCGACTTGAAGATCTAGTGTGGGAAGCTTACAAGGCGAAGTATCTTATGATTCCTTCCCAGAGAAGTACGTTTCTCACGCTGTTCCTCGCAAATGATTTCTGTATATTCTGTGTTTCCTGCTGTGAGCATGGTTGTGGGTGTGGGTGGGGTGTGTGTGTGAGTGGGTGGGTTGGGTTTTATTTCCCAGTTTCTGCGTTCTCCGGTGTGTGTTCTGGGTTTTCTTTGTATGGCTGGTTTGTATGTGTGTTTGTGTGGTTCGGTTGTGGATGTCGCATGCGCTTGTTTATGTCATATTGTGTGCCCTTCAGGCTGTTGGCGAGTGCTCTTTGTTCGGTTTTGCCATTTTGTTTTGCCTTCGTTTGTTATGGCATGCTTTACCTGTTGTACGTTTTTGTTATTTATATTTTGTTTGGATTGTATTGTGATTGTACTGTTATGTTCCATGTTATGCTTTTGCTGTATGTTTTGTTTTATGAAGATTTTCTTTTGTGATGTTACTGTGATTGCTAATTTGCCAATGTATTATGCTTTGTGCCTTGTTGTATGATGTATTTTTTTATGCATTTATCGAGTTTGTGGTTTGTTGTGAGATGCTGTCGGCCCTTCTGGCCAGTGGTCTATTGTTTTATTTGTTCTGTTCTGTAATCTGTGTTGTTTTTATTGTATTTAAAAGGCATTCTTTGCATGTAAAAATAAAAAAAAAAAAACTTCAACAGATATGCAGAGACAGATCACATAAGCCACGAACACCCGACCCCAAACAGAGCTGCCCAAGCGTTTCCAACCTCACTAATCTGTTTTACTAAATTGCCCGAACCTAACCAACCCAGGGCCTACGAACAGAAAACGGGACATCGTCAATTTCCCGAGCCGCTACCATTTTTAGTGCATCTGTTTTGGCCTTTGTGAAATTATGCCTCAAAATGGTGAATAATTATTCAGGCGAACGGGTTGAACAGAGAACATGGAACAACAGTACACACATCAAAACAGTCATTCATTAAGAAGCCTCAAGGTCTATATCAAACCATTTACTTTCATTAATAAACAAATTTACATTAATACAAATAGGCAAA
>WNGS01125067.1:42749-53349 GCA_020271785.1 Procambarus virginalis | reverse complement strand
GTACAGACAAAATAAGGAAGCTCCACAAAACCACGTAACAACACAGGAGAACAGCATACCAACCCACAACAATACTACCACACACCAACACGCCCGCACCCACACACACGTGCACGAGCAAGGCAAACCACACCAAGACGCACCCATCCAAGCAGAAGCCCACGCAGGAGCCAGGAAAGAAACACACTCAACACGTCCACACCAAACCACCCCGAAGGAAACGGGGAGAACAAGCACACAAGCACAGGAGCAGCCTCAACATAAATAAAACACACACACCCTGCCCAGCTTCCGCCAAGGAGGCCCCCAGAAGGGACGGGGACCCAAGTGACCTGAACAGACCCACCCCACTAACCCACAGCCAGATCCAAGAACCCAACCCGAACCCCCCCCCCCAAAAAAAAAATGACCCCACCCACCCACTTACACAAAGGCAATCCCACGAACATAGGCATCAGTAAACCAACCGCAAAAGGCCTTTGGAAAGGAGCGCTGCAACCACAACCAGATGTACCGCATGTGCCCCACAAAAACCCCAAAACCCTCCCTCCGACAAACCCACACACAATACACATAGTCAGCTACGAGAAGACAAAGTATTCCGCACCCGCCTAGAACCCCCTTGAAAAGACAGAAACAAAAACCGCAGAAAACCACCCCGATACCCCGACCCACAAACCACGTCCAACACATCTCGAAACCAATCAACCAAACCACGCAACTGCTCTCAAAAATAAAAGTCATGCAACGGCGATTCAGGTAACCCACAGTGCACACATTCCGCAGAGGCGCGATATCCCAGCATGCACAGCCGTTCATTCGTCGCCAACGACAAATGCAACATGCGAAACAGCAACTCCCACTGCTGCGGCGTCAAATACCGCGCCCCCAAGGCTGCCCACACCCTCCCCCCAATCCCAACACGAGAACAAGGCTTCACTCGCGGCCGGACACGACAGAACCACACCCCATATACCGCCTTACTCGAATGAGACAGATAGCCACGACAACGGCAGAGAGCCTGAAGAATGTCCACCACCCAAGAGTAAATAGGAGGGGTATACAGAGACACCTCCCGACAATCCCCAAATCCACCAAGAAACTAAACCGAACCGAGCAATAAAAAACACACAAAGCGTTAAGCCCTCCACCCAACTCCAACCCCTGTTGCAACGAGACCCAGAACAACCCCCGAGGCTTGGTAAACACGTCAGGAATACCGACACCACCCTCTCACACAGCTAACACCAACGTCGAGCGACGAACCGGGTGATAACGACAGCACCACACATACCGATACTCCTGACGTTCCAACCCCAGAGCCAACCGTCGATCTAAGGGAAAGCACCGAGCCACGAACCATACATGCAATAACACCTTACAAGTAACAAGCAACGCCCGCTGATATATCGTCAAAGGGCGCGCTGACATCCCAACCGCAAGGCCAACACTATGCAACCCGTCCTCGCAAATTCGTATAGTCAATATTGACTTATTAGTTACCTGCATAGGTGACATACTAAACATAATAGTTTTCCTTGAAAAGTTTCATAGAAAACACCGACCTTACCTAACCTACTTAGTATGTTAAAATAAGCATCTTATAGCTTCGTAATTACAATTGATAATTAACCTATTATTGGTATAGGTTAGGTAATAATTGTAATTACAAAGCAATAAGATGCTTATCTTAACATACTAAGTAGGTTAGGTAAGGTCGGTGTTTTCTATGAAGATTTTCAAGGGAAACTATTGTTAAGTATGTCACCTATGCACTTATTTAATAAGTCAATATTGACTATACGAATTTGCGAGGACGGGTTGCACTACGAGAGACCGCACCCTAATTCTAGTCCAAAGAGCGTTCGTATGTTCGGCAGTTAGTGGGCGGGTTGGTGGCTGGTTTCCCATGGTAGGGGAGGGGTCGGTGGTAACAGTTCGGGCAACTATTTCTCTACTGCTATGGGTTACCACAAAGCGGGTCTGGCATTGTTTGAAGTCCAGTGAAAGAGGGGGACCTGCGGAGATTTTATAAGTGTTGGTCGTCGTTGTGTCGTCCGACCTACGATCAGGTGTGGTATGGTGGTGGTTCTTAGGTGTTGCAGTTGGTGGTCGTCGGGACGGTGAGGTTACTGTCCAGTTGATGGTCGGCGAGTGAGGGTATTCCTCCTGCTTCCTGCTCACAGGGTAGTGTGTGAGGGTGACGTCGTGGTGGTAAGTGTGGGGTTTCGTCTGGTACTCCGTCAGTCTTTGTGGTGGATGATTGTGGAGACAGAACAGTCGGGTAGCGGGTGGTGATTGTGGAGACCGAACAGTCGGGTAGTGGGTGGCGGCGACGACTGACCATAAGGCACGCTGCAGGAGGGGCGTGTGTGGTGTTGACCGTTACCCAGGAGTGGCTCGCTCAGGTGAGTATCTTTTTCATGTGAGTGAATATTGCTCCGTTTTGATGTGGTTGGTTGCGTTACTTGTCTTTTGGTGTAGGTGGTGGGGGCTCTTGTGTGATTTGTGTATTTTCTGTATGTTTATTTTCTTTGTGCGTTGTCTTTTGTGTATTTTGCTGTTGGTTAATGTTCCATTTGCCTTGTTTGTATTATGTAAATTTGTTTATTAAAGTAAGTAATGGTTGATATAGGCCTTGAGGCTTCTTTATGAATGACTGTTTTGATGTGTGTACTGTTGTTCCATGTTCTCTGTTCAACCCGTTCGCATGAATAAGTATTCGCCATTTTGACGTATAATTTCACTAAGGCCAAAACAGATGCACTAAAAATGGTAGCGGCTCGAAAAATTGACGATGTCCCGTTTCTGTTCATAGGTCCTTGGGTTGGTTAGGTTCGGGCAATTTAGTAAAACAGATTAGCGAGGCTGGAAACGCTTGGGCAGCTCTGTTTGGGGTCGGGTGTTCGTGGGTTATGTGATCTGTCTCTGCATATCTGTTGAAGTAATACGATTGTTGCATTTCTGTATGCTCCCCATGGTTACCCACTTGCATGTATTGTCTTGTTCTTCCTGTGATTTAATATCCACACAAGGGAAAAAATTAATAACCTGTTGGGAATATAGTTAGGGGTTTGAATGAGCAAGATGTTAAACAAGATGACTGCGATTTTGCGGCCGAAAGCTCAACGAGTCCTGAGTACAGGCTCGTTAGAGCAGCGGTCGTTAAACTAACCCCCCACCCCCTACCCCCCTCCTGATGCATTCGTCAGTTTTGACGTACTGTGAATTAAAACTTGGATTGTTCTAATAAGTTAATATTATCGAATAATAAATTTCCATGTAAAGTATTGGTTTCGGTTAGGAATTTAGGTGTTTTTGGCGTTTATTTGTATATGAAGCAATTGGGTGAATCATTTATAGCTTTGTGGTTCGACAACATGTCCTCAGTAAGACGCATTCATCAATTTTAACATGCTTTTCATTCATAATGAGAATATTTTCAAATATAAATTAATATTGTTATATATTAGCATATTGTGCATTTATAGGCATAGATTAGGTTCTATTGGCGATTATTTGTATTTGTAGAACGTGGGTGCTGCATTTACAGCGTTGTGGGTGGAACAAAATTCGTCAGTAAAGCACTTGTTCCGGAAGTGTTCCAACGAAATCATTTGAGTCGTGTGTAAACCGTTTTTCATTCATAAACACGGGGTTTGGCAGGTGCATAGAATCACTTTTGGGTCTTTGTTTGGAAGACGGGCTGGGGTTCGAGCAGAGGTCGTCAGAGAAGCACTGTTCGAGAAACGTTCGAACGTCATCAGCTGATTCGTTCAAACCGTTTTTCATTCATAAACACGACTCTCCTGTTCCGCGACCCTACCCATCCCCACATTTGGCCTGTACCGTATATATAATATGTATATATATATATATATATATATATATATATATATATATATATATATATATATATATATATATATATATATATTTATATATATATATGCGGAAAATCCACAGAGAAAAATGAAAGGAGGTAACGTTTCGACTCGTTAAAGCCTCCTTTCATTTTTCTCTGTGGATTTTCCGCATAAAATGATCAGTGTTTTGTGATCGTCAATTGCATATATATATATATATATATATATATATATATATATATATATATATATATATATATATATATATATATATATATATATATATATATATATATATATGACAATGTCAGACCACGGAGGAAAAATGAAACAGGAATTTCCTTAAGTACTTTCGTATATTAATACATCTTCAGAAGGAGTGTATTCTGAAGATTGTATTAATATACGAAAGTACTTAAGGAAATTCCTGTTTCATTTTTCCTCCGTGGTCTGACATTGTCACTCCTTCTGAAGATGTATTAATATACGAAAGTACTTAAGGAAATTCCTGTTTCATTTTTCCTCCGTGGTCTGACATTGTCACATTTTAATCACGTGTTTAATTTCGTGATATACACACACACACACACACACATATATAATATATATATATATATATATATATATATATATATATATATATATATACATATATATATATATATATATATATATATATATATATATATATATTGTGACGGTGTTCCCCCCCTTCTAATTCTCCCACGCCTGCTGTAAGAGTCATGTCCACTATTCCCGAGCGTTCTCTACATTGCAGGCATCAATTGAACATATGTGGGAGAGAGTAGTATTCTCGAAGAGCCGAGAAATTTGAGAAAATGTAGTATTTTGGCCTGTGGGATAGGCCCTTTAGGGAGCCAATATGGCGCTGGCAAGTCTGTTCTCCCGCCAAAACTGTGTGACGTCAGTGGCGCCAGATTGGTCACCGTCAGCGACGTGGCACTGGGAGCCAATGAAAACCAACTTTGGAAAAGTGACGTCACATAGGCATAGGGGGTCCGCCCGTGTTGGCGCCAGGCGACATCAGTCTTTCACGACACGTCCGAGAGGTAGGACGCGCGATCGGTCATCCTGTCAGAGTGACGGATTTACCGAACTCCGGTGGATTTAAGCGTCTCCAGTTGTTGGCACGCACTCTGTGATGTCTTCCTGCAACCCAGAAGTGGCTCAGATAAGGAATTGACAGAATATTGAGCAACAAGTGCTCAGGGGACAGGTGTGTTGCAAGAAGTGGGCCGGGCATCGACGTGTGTCGTCGTTGGCAGTTCACCAGTATAAGAGACAGCTTAGTGGCCGGGCCACCCACCGTGAGTGAACCGGGTTGACAGCCTTGCCAACCAGGTTGAACGTGTGATCGACGATCCTGTCAAGTTTGACAGTAACCCCACCTTCGTGGAACCCTACGAGTCAACAGTTGGATGCAAGCACGTCGAGAAGTCTTCCCAAATACCTAGCGATATATCTAGACGACGAGGGAATTGACAGTGTTGTGAGCTTCAAGTGCTCTGAAGTCGGGTGCCGTGCGTGTGAAGCTTAAGCAGCATCGTCTGGTACGGCTGGTAACTTCACCGTGACTTCGTAGTGGTGAGAGACAGTTCCTCTGGGAGTACAGTGACAAGGACTAATTGGGAAACGTGCGACGACCGCCGAGACGTAGGCTGGCTGCCGTAGTTGGGAGGAAAGTTGACGGCCAGGAGACCGACTTCGACCCTGCGACGTACTGTAGAGGAAGGAGCACGGACCTGCTGTGTACAGAAGCGGCGAGACGCGACATCCTAAGGCGTGGGCTTGTGTTTCTGGATGATGAACGAGGCGAGAGCCTGGACCAGGAGCTACAACCCAACTGTCATCCTAGGATAGGTGAAGTAGGGTTTACAGTTACCCTCCCATTTCCCCTTTAGTTAGCTATATATATATTCTTATCAGGATATTTTATATGTCGTGAGCAAGTCTCACTTGAGTTTAAGTCACAGAGAGCACAGTGTGCGGTGAGGCTACCCAGAGCGCTCACAGTATCAGTTTACATATATATCTATGTGTGGGTGTGTGCAAGCACCAAGATTCATCAGAGAATTTACTGTGACTATTATTAATCTACAGTGAGTATTATATTATATTATATTGGTAGTAAACCAGATATTGGTGTATTGATCTCTATAATCTATTGATATAAATGCCTGTGGATTGATCTATAATCTATTGATATAAGTGCCCGTGTGTTGATCTCTATAATCTATCGATATAAATGCCTGTGTGTTGATCTCTATGATCTATTGATATATATGCCTGAAATTTGATTACCGATTTATATATGACATGACTGTGTACTGAATAATATCATATACGTGGAGTGATTGCCAGTGATATCTCTTTAAGAGAAAGTATAAATATAAAGAAAAGTTCAGTGATCAAGCAAGTGCATTCACAGTAAATATTATTAAGAATAGAGTAATCTTTTGGTACGGTGGAAAGTCACTGTGAGAGTATTGTGAATAAGATGTTGATCGTGAGGCCAGTGAAACCATAAGTAAACCATGTGAACGTTGAATAGTNCTCCTTTGTTGAGTTGCTTGGTTTGTTCATCTTTAAGGTAAGCCGTCCCCATGTCAGTGTTATCACAAGATCAGGTTTAAAGGGTGGGACCCCAGTCCTATCACAATATTATCCTTACCTCATTGACTGATGAAGACTAAGCCACCCAAGAGGTGGCACGGGCATGAATAGCCCGTAATATCCTGATCCTTTCCAGTGCTATATATAGTCGTAATGGCTTGGTGCTTTCCCCCTCATAATTCCCTCCCTTTCCTTGGCCTGAGAATTATTGAGTCAAGGTGCATAGGCTGTTATTTTTATAAATACCACGTTGATACGTTGTCCTGTAAGGCATTTTAATCAAGTGCCCGGACCGCGGCGACGCCATCACCGTGAGGTGAAGTTAAAGGTGCGTTGAGGGTTTTTTTTCATTTTTTTTTATTTTCTAGGTTGCTCTTAGAGCGTCGACCGGAAGTCCAGAGTCTACATTGCTAAGAGGTGATGAGGTCCCGGAGGATCTGTGTGCTCTGTGGAGGTGGAGGTACAGTATGTAGCTCTTGCTCCCTTGTGTGTGGTGTGGGTGCCTACAGCAGGCACAATATCCAAGAATGGCGTTGATTCGACTTTGAATCAACGATCCCAATGACGTTGATTCAGCCTTGCTCCTGGGATATTGTGCCCACTGGATGGCCCGCACCTGCCCTGTGTCAGGGTTAACCCCTCTTCCTACCTGTGGTTGGGGTCGTCCCACGGGTCTTTGCCCCTCAGTACCGGCGCAACTGCTCGCCTTGGGCTCCCCCAATCAACTAAGGGCTGGCCTTATACACCCCTAGCAAGTGGGGAGGTTCAAGCTTCCTATAACTCACCTAAACCTGCCCGTCCTGACATTTGGACATTTTCTCCTGCTTTATCTGGTCTGTTCTGAGGTCGCCAGCTGGGTGTTCATACTCGTGTCCCAGCAACACATCAGTTCTCTCTATTAAATATTTTGGCTAAGGATGCAATATCACGGGCAGTGCAAGGTGTCATAAAATGATCTCATATAAAAATATCCCTAGAGAATGGAGGCTCACTTAAACTATCATTTAGTTTAAAAGTTTACTGAAGAAAAAGCATAAATAGACATATAAATGGCATAAAGAAATGTCTATGTTTGGAATCATCCGCTGGCGGCAACACTCCTCGCGGCACGGCTTCTGGCAACACAGTCAGCTGACTGGGTCCACCCTCAGGCGGCAGGCACAAACCTCGTGGCTCTGGCAACACGATCAGCTGATACCTCCAACTGTCAGAACGTCGTGACTTTCCCACGCCTCTAGTGATAAGATCAGCTGGGTTTCAGAATTCGTTGCTGGCTCCTTGCACACCAGCTACCACCTCTAGGATCACTAACATCACCGCGTTAATGTTCACACGCACCAACTCATGCCTAAATGAGCCCTTGGCTCCTAGCCTAATATTCTGTCACTTAGACAATTAAATGATGAGTAGAAATGTTCACAACATATAAAATACCCTAGCTTGCCTAGATCAAAAGGGGTAAAGGGAGGGACAATTATCTACCCTATTTCACTCCAACTACGAAGCTGACTCGTCCTCTGTTGAGGGATGTTGAGGTTCCTGGTCCTGGCTTCTGGTCTCCTGATGAACAGTTCCCACACCCAGGTTCCTCCGTCGTCCCCATGACAATGCGTCCTCGCAGTACTGACTCCCAACAGGTACTGCCTTCCTCCTCCTCTTGTACCGGGTGCTGGAGACAGGTACCTCCATCGTCGTCCTCCACTCTTTTGGCACTGCCGACACCTCGCAATCCAGCACAGCTTTCCTCGTCTCACTGCCAGTAGATTTGGCCCGGCCGTAGATTTTTGCTTGATGTGAATATGGTCCTCTGGGCGTCCCAGACGTCACCAGCCCAACGTTCCCTCTGCTGCAGGTTCTTGATAGAGCTCTTGGCTCTCTAATCCGGCCCGTCCTTGCTTCTGGGCACTCCACGGAAGTTGGATGGCTTCTCAGACTGTCTGCAAATCGAAGCGAAGCTTAAATCTACTGGTAAGGGCTCTCTAGATTTGGATCTCAACCAAGCGCGTCCTCCCTCTATGACGGCTCATGACGTACTCTTCCCACCCAGGCGCCAGCCACTCCGAGAGCCCTCCGCCTCATGATGTCACACCGCCCGAGGGCTCTCGTCATTGGTCACTTCTGGCACGTGACCTCACCTCGCCAATCGGGTGCCGGGCGTGTCATGACGTCTTGGCGGGAAACAGGATGGTTCGACACCGTCTTGTGCCCCAAAAAGGCGTAAGCCCCTTGCATTATCAAACTTAGCTGGCCATTTTACAGCCAGCTTAATCACGCTCCACGCTTTCCCACACATGAAAATGTTCCCTGAACATCCCTGGCTACGGAGATATGACTCTTCTAAGCTGGGAAGGAAGAAATATAGGGGTGGGACACCGTCACATACCCCTCCCCTCCCCTTAAAATAAGAGTCATATCTGATCAGTGCACACGGGAAAGGGCATCTGCCACTACATTCTCTTTTCCCTTAATGTG
Organism: Procambarus virginalis; assembly: GCA_020271785.1. Lineage (NCBI taxonomy): Eukaryota > Metazoa > Arthropoda > Malacostraca > Decapoda > Cambaridae > Procambarus > Procambarus virginalis. The sequence goes on along the minus strand of WNGS01125067.1, from coordinate 44,377 downwards.
CCTTATCTCTAACCAATATTCTTGCAGAAGTAACGCCCATCTCGTTAACCTCTGGTTTGAATTCTTCATTTTGTATAGGAAGGTCAATGGGTTGTGGTCAGTGAATACCAATACAGGTCGTGCACCTTCTCCCACGTACACATCAAAATGTTTTAAGGACATGATCAGACCTAGGGCCTCTTTCTCGACGGTGCTGTAGGCGCGCTGGTACTTTACAAACTTCTTTGAGTAGAAGGCCACTGGTCTGTGAACCTCGTCTCTTTCTTGGGCCAACACGGCTCCTATTCCCACGTCACTGGCGTCGACATATAAAATGAATCTCGCCGAGAAGTCTGGGGATATCTGAACAGGGGCCTCTGTCAACAGGCTCTTCGTCTTTTCAAAAGATTCCTGGCAGGCCTCCCCCCACTTCCATCTCTTATTCTTAGACAACAACTCCGTCAGAGGGTGGGCTACAGTGGAGAAATTCTCACAGAACCCCTTGTAGTAGCCTATCATTCCCAGATACCGAAGTAATTCCTTCCTTGTTCTGGGCACAGGGTTCTCCTTAATTGCTGTCACCTTCTGATCAACCGGGCTCACTTCTCCTTGTCCTATAATGAACCCCTAAGTACTCCAAACGACCCTTGCCAAACTCGCTTTCGCTAGATTCACCATCAAGTTCGCATCTTCAAGCCTTCGGAATAATTCCTTAAGTCGGATTAAATGTGTTTCCCAACTGTCAGCGTACACTACGATGTCATCTATGTACACCGTACATCCTTCAGCCCCGAAGCATCTCATTCATCATTCTCTGGAAGCAACTGCCACTGTTTTTCAATGCGAACGGCAGCACCTTGTACTGGTATAGCCCGTCCAGCGTGACGAAAGCATAAATCTTCCTCGCTTCTGGGTCAATGATATCTGGTAATACCCTTTTAGGAGATCGACCTTCGACACGTACCTGGCGTTGCCTACCTGGTCAATACAATCATTCACGAGGGGCATAGGATGAGAATCCGACATGGTGATGGCGTTTACCTCCCGATAATCCGTACAAAAATGGTACGTCCCATCGCTCTTCTTTACCAACAAACAAGGCGAACTCCAATCACTGTTGCTGGGCTGTGCTAGGTCGTTCGCCAGAAGATATTACACTTCTTTCCTCATTAGCTCCCTCTTCTCCGGGCTGACCCGATAAGCACTCTGCTTAATCGGCCTACCACCTCTCACTTCTATTTCGTACATCACACTCCTGTGGCGTCGGGGCACGTCCGTGAAAATAGACTCATTCTCCCTCATATGGTCATCAATTCGGCCCTCTGCTTCTCTTTCAAATGTTGTAACTTCTCTCCAATGCTTCCCAGACTCTCGGTGTTGAGAGATAAGTGCCATCAGCACGGACCCATTTTCTTTCTTCTCCGGTAATTCTTGGTTCAGTCTCATACACATAACTGCTCTCCCCTCTCCTCTGGTCGCATCGCCCCATTCCGACGGTGGACTTTCCTTCTTCCTGGAAATACGGCTTCAGACGATCTATATGACACACCTGCGTCTAACGGGGTTGGTCCGGCTGATGTTTTCATAGTTCACCTAGCCTATCCGCTTCACAACCCTTTATGGTCCTTCGAAACGCGGTTCATTCACCT
>WNGS01125067.1:0-18553 GCA_020271785.1 Procambarus virginalis | reverse complement strand
GTGAACATGTGCCCTCATATTCTGAATTCCATATATATGCTTGATGATATTGTTATGTTTTATTTGAAGACGAATAGCTCATATCAGTTATGATTTGACTGTGTTTGGTCCGTGGTTTCTTTCTTCTTCTTGATGGGTCTCTCAGGAGCCGGCCGGCCGAGCGGACAGCACGCTGGACTTGTGATCCTGTGGTCCTGGGTTCGATCCCAGGCGCCGGCGAGAAACAATGGGCAGAGTTTCTTTCACCCTATGCCCCTGATACCTAGCAGTAAAATAGGTACCTGGGTGTTAGTCAGCTGTCACGGGCTGCTTCCTGGGGGTGTAGGCCTGGTCGAGGACCGGGCCGCGGGGACACTAAAGCCCCGAAATCATCTCAAGATAGCCTCTCCTCCGATGATTGCACGAATAAAATGTTTGGAGAGGCGTTATGTTGAGAAAGACGAGGTTTCAAAAGTTATTGTTGTTTTGTACTGTAGATCGAGGAGCGGTGACTAAACAAAGTCATGTGTTAGAGGGGGAACTTGCCACACTGTAGGGCGTAATGTTGTGTTGACGACGTAAGCGGATCCTTGGCGACGTTATTTTAAACAATCAAGTCAAATGTGAACCCATTTGTTGGTTAACTGGAACTATGTAGACAGTGCTTTGACTACTGGTTATTTTCATGTAGCGAGAGGTCCCCTCCTCTGCCTCTTAATATATTTTTGATGGTAGAAAGTATTTTAAAGTGGTAAATACATGTTTGAAATTTCTGTACCGCTAAGATGATTGGAAACCGTGAAGGAGATAGTGTTGGATATGTTGAATTTTAAACTAAAAAGTGATTTAAGAAATTAAAAAACACGTCCTATCACACATCCGTCATATTACCTGTTAGGCTTTAACAAGATGAGGCCCACCCCGCAGATGATGAGGAGGATGGATGAATGTCTGGCTAAGACCCGGGTGCACACACTTCCCTTATTCATCACTGGAAGTACCCAGCCACAGCAACCATCCTTGTCCCCCACTCCTCCCCACCATTCTCTCCTCACCCGTCTCCTCGGCCTCCCAACTATTCCCACTCCGCCATTTCCTCTTCCTGCCCACCACGTCCCACTCCCCTGTCCCTTTGTCCTCCCCACCATTCTCCATTCCCCCATCCCCTAGTCCCCACCATCCCAAACTCCCCCGTCCCTTCGTCCTTCCCCACCATTACCCACTCCCTTGTCCCCTCGTCCTCCCCACCATCTCTCACTTCCGTCCCGTCGTCACCCCCACCATTCCCCACTCCCTCGTCCGATGCCTTCCCAAATGGTCTGATGTTTCCATCAGAAAATTGGGAACATCACGAGATCTGATGTTCCTATCACTGATATATAAGAAAAAGTTAAAAAATTATATGAAAATATGAAAAAATAAAAAAATTAACTATACTCACGAAATGAACGGTATGGTATACAACACAGCTCAATTCTAAGGCAATTCACACAAAATAATTTAATGAAAATGAAAATAAATCAAAATCTATGAAAATTCAATATATCAATGCAATCAAAAACATTGAAATGGAATTGTAACATATTTAGTAAAGCCTGTGTGTTGCTCCTACTGGCAACAGATGGCGCTGTACATCAAGAAAAGCATAGGTTTACCTGTCACAGGTGTGGGATCTATACTTATACTTACGAAATGAATGGTATGATAAACAACACAGCTCAATTGCAACACAATGTCACGCAAAATAATTCAATAAAACATAAAATAAATCGAAATCTATGTAAATAAAATTTATCAATGCAATCGGAAACATTGAAATGGAATTCGTGACATATTTAGTATAGCGTGCATGTTGGCATTATGTGCAACAGATAACACTGTTTTTAAAAAAACTTATGTTTTTACCTGTCACAGGTGTGGCATCTATATAGTTGGTATATAAAAGGATGCGCCTATTTGAATGCAATGTTGTATCAAAATTTCAAAGCAATCAGTGAAGAACTTTGGGAGAATACAGCGTGTGTTGCTCTTATGTCCAACAGATGGCACTGTTTTTCAAAAAAAAGAATGTTTTTTCCTGTCATTGTTCCCACAGTTGATCTTCAAAGCCTTGCTCCGCCCGCCAAACTTCTCGTTAACCCTAACTCAACCTTCCTTCTCGTTAACCCTAACTCAACCTTCCTTCTCGTTAACCCTAACTCAACCTTCCTTCTCGTTAACCCTAACCCAACCTTCCACATACTGCAGCTGGTCTCCTAGGTCTGGTGATGTCATTTGCCACCACCATACCTAACTCTAGAAGGCCTATGCTCAGATCTAAAGGCCTATGCTTAACTCTCTAAGCATACATACCTGTACAATTCTACGCTCCCAATAAATACATTTTCAACAAACACCTTTACGTACACTTTATCATACACACCTACACACACCTACACTGCTGGCTCTAGCATGGAGTCCATATCTAGTCAAGCATAAGACTAAACTGCAAAAGGTTCAAAGGTTTGCCACCAGGCTAGTACCCGAACTGAGAGGTATGAGCTACGAGGAGAGACTACGGGAATTGAACCTCACTTCGTTGGAAGACAGAAGAGTTAGGGGGGACATGATCACCACATTCAAGATTCTCAAGGGAATCGACAGGGTTGATAAAGACAGAATATTTAACACAAGGGGCACACACACTAGGGGACACAGGTAGAAACTGAGTGCCCAAATGAGCCACAGAGATATTAGAAAGAACTTTTTTAGTGTCAGAGTGGTTGACAAATGGAATGCATTAGGAAGTGATGTGGTGGAGGCTGACTCCATACACAGTTTCAAGTGTAGAAATGATAGAGCCCAATAGACTCAGGAACCTGAACACCTTTTGATTGACGGTTGAGAGGCGGGACCAAAGAGCCAGAGCTCAACCCCCGCAAGCACAACTAGGTGAGTACAACTAGGTGAGTACATGCTACACACCTGAACACATGCTCACATACACTCCATTAACACCCACCTCGCCTGCCCGGGTGGCACGCCCAGTCATAGTCATAATTTACACTACTGTGGTGGTGGTGGTGCATGTAGCGAGGTGTGGTGGTGCCTGCAGCGAGGCGTGGTGGTGCCTGCAGCGAGGCGCGGTGATGGTGGTGCCTGCAGCGAGGCGTGGTGGTGGTGGTGCCTGCAGCGAGGTGAGGTGGTGCTGCTGCCTGCAGCGAGGTGAGGTGGTGATGCTGGTAGAGGTGGTGGTGGTGGTGGTGGTGGTGGTGGTGGTGGTGGTGGTGCATGCAGCGAGGTGTGGTGGTGGTGGTGGTGCATGCAGCAAGGTGTGGTGGTGGTGGTGGTGGTGCATGCAGCAAGGTGTGGTGGTGGTGGTGGTGGTGGTGGTGGTGGTGGTGGTGCATGCAGCAAGGTGTGGTGGTGGTGGTGGTGGTGGTGGTGGTGCATGCAGCAAGGTGTGGTGGTGGTGCATGCAGCTAGGTGTGGTGGTGGTGGTGGTAGAGAGCGCGTGTCAAACACCCGTCACCACACGTTTTCTCATTAGGCTAAAAACTCTTATTATCCGTGCACAACCTCGGTGCCTGTGGCCCGGAACCCCCTGCCAGTGTGGCCCGGGACCCCCTGCCAGTGTGGCCCGGGACCCCCTGCCAGTGTGGCCCAGGACCCCCTGCCAGTGTGGCCCGGGACGCCCTGCCAGTGTGGCCCGGGACGCCCTGCCAGTGTGGCCCGGGACGTCCTGCCTTTGTGGCCCGTGACCCCCTGCCAGTGTGGCCCAGGACCCCCTGCCAGTGTGGCCCGGGACGCCCTGCCAGTGTGGCCCGGGACGCCCTGCCAGTGTGGCCCGGGACGTCCTGCCTTTGTGGCCCGTGACCCCCTGCCAGTGTGGCCCAGGACGTCCTGCCATTATGGCCCGGGACCCCCTGCCAGTGTGGCCCGGGACACCCTGCCAGTGTGGCCTGGGACGTCCTGCCTTTGTGGCCCGTGACCCCCTGCCAGTGTGGCCCAGGACGTCCTGCCATTATGGCCCGGGACCCCCTGCCAGTGTGGCCCGGGACACCCTGCCAGTGTGGCATGGGACGTCCTGCCAGTGTGGCCCGGGAAGACCTGCCAGTGTGGCCCGGAAAACCTGCCAGTGTGGCCCCGAACACCCAATCAGTGTGGCCCGGGACACCTTGCTTGCATGCAGGGAAAACGGCTATTTCAAGAAGTATCAACATTCCCTAGTGCTGTTGCAATGCTTTTGGAACTCATCCCCAGGTAATTGGTATATACCAGACAGTTTACTCAGGTTACTGCGCTCTACAGTACGTCCCTTTTACCTGTTCGCCTCTACCTGTGCGGCTCTACCTGTCTGTCGCTACATGTGCGTCTCTACCTGTGCGTCTCTACCTGTGCGTCGCTAACTATTTTTATCTATCACATCTACTACAGGTATTTCTCCCGGGCACACGAAGTCCTCTATGAGGTGTGCGTGTAACAATTTTCAGAGAGGGTCGGAGAAATGGCTACTGGTGTTCAACCCGAGCTAAGTGTAATGTTATGGAAATGAGACTAGCTGACATGAGACCAAAGGGTCAGTACACAATGAATGGGAAACTACCTTAAGAAAACCTGTTAATCCCATACGTTTCCGGGATGTATGCAATAGTTGTACGCAATAGTGACACATGAACTTCATTAAAAAAAGCACACTGGCTTGGTGGTATACTGTCTTCTTCTGTCGAATGTGTACACAAATCTGATCAGGACCAATACATGTTACGGTAAACCAATAGCTAAACTGTCATCATTATCGGTGAACTCATTCATTCAGGCTTTAGGGCTATAACTGCCCCACAAACTGGCTCTCTAACACACACACAAAACTCACTCACAAACAGATCAATAGATTCAGAAATTACACCCACAGAGACTGACACCCATAGACAATCAGAAGCCCAAACTGACAATCAGTGACACTCAGATATATGGATATAGACACATAGGTCTCCCTACAGTCCTACTCTCCGATAGATGTATCACCCGGAGCGATCTCTGCACCGTACTCTGGGTAGAAATGAACTTGTTTTCGAATAAAACATTTAATCTTTTAATCTTCATAAATATTTCCTTTCAGAAACTGACTTTGACAGATATTAAACAATTACCACCAACACATATAACACATATCTGGCAACTCTCCACCCGGACCTACAAAAGAACTGTATAACCCGAGGCCCCACACACGACGACTCCGACTCCATCCACACCAGAAGAATGACAACCAGAAGCCAAGCCATCAGGATTATGGCCAGGAGGGATAATGGACATCTACGCCAACACCATGACAGCTACAACCAACCCCAAGACAGGTGGTGAGAACCTCCTTTTTCTCTATTTAGGGGGATGGGCACCTAGTTTGGCTCTATGTGTAAATTTCTTCTGGGACCAAAAGTCCGTCATCGAGAAGAAAGAAGACATCAGCAACACCGAAGAAAGAAAACTCCAGCAACACCGACGAAAGAAAACTCCAGCACCACCGAAGGAAGAAGACTCCAGCACCATCGACGAAAGAAGACTCCAGCACCACCGACGAAAGAACACTCCAGCACCACCGACGAAAGAACACTCCAGCACCACCGACGAAAGAACACTCCAGCACCACCGACGAAAGAACACTCCAGCACCACCGACGAAAGAACACTCCAGCACCACCGACGAAAGAAGACTCCAGCACCACCGACGAAAGAAGACTCCAGCAACACTGAAGGAAGAAGACTTCACCACTCAAGAGGACGGTAGTCCCCACTACAGCGCCCCACAACGAGACCTCTCCTCCTTGCCTAGGTGTTGATGGCGACAGTTAACATCGTGCAGCTGGGCCAAGCCCTGGCATTATCTCTACGACTTCAACGTTTCCTCTCACCGGCTATTCTTAAGTTGTAACCACTTCCCTGTTCACCCATGGGTATCTTGTCATATATATATATATATATATATATATATATATATATATATATATATATATATATATATATATATATATATATATATATATGACAATGTCAGACCACCGAGGAAAAATGAAACAGGAATTTCCTTAAGTACTTTCGTATATTAATACATCTTCAGAAGGAGTGTATTCTGAAGATTGTATTAATATACGAAAGTACTTAAGGAAATTCCTGTTTCATTTTTCCTCCGTGGTCTGACATTGTCACTCCTTCTGAAGATGTATTAATATACGAAAGTACTTAAGGAAATTCCTGTTTCATTTTTCCTCCGTGGTCTGACATTGTCACATTTTAATCACGTGTTTAATTTCGTGATATACACACACACACACACACATATATATATATATATATATATATATATATATATATATATATATATATATATATATATATATATATATATATATATATATATTGTCGGGGTCGGGGTTTCACGGTGTACTTGTTAGGGGAGGGTTAAAGCAACAATAGACTGGATCTCCTTCCCAGGTGGTTGCTCCAACAATAACCCTTACTCACCGTCGTTCGGCGGGTCTTCCCTCAATCCTCTAGGCTCCACTGCTGGCCTCGGAGAGTATCCCAGTCGATCTCACAACCGGCCTTTAGATTATAAGATGAGTGAGAGCACAGATCGTTCCCTCAATCTGTGGCCCACCCCGACACCGAACTCTTATACAGCCTTCAAGGTCGCCAACTGTTTTTTTAGATGTCCAGTAACATTGCAGTGGTCAGGTGTAATTGTGGCAAGAGCAAATTCCAGTTATATTGTATCAGGCAGGTCACTCTACTTTACATCATTACACGGTCACAAGATAAATGGAGGGGATGATATCAAACACCAAAGAGTTTTGGTATTTTACTTAAAAGACAACGAGAAATATATATGCATCAATGTATCAGGATTAATATATGACTGTTGCTCCATTCATAGCATAATATTCTAGAGCGCACCGATATGGTAACATCGGCACGTGTCACCTGTCAGACTCAGCTGACCGGGACCTCGCGATCGTGGGAACAGACTAGTACTTGTTTTCTAATTGTCACGATCCCCGTTTATTTAACTTTTTCCAAAACACTATTCAACGTTCACATGGTTTACTTATGGTTTCACTGGCCTCACGATCAACATCTTATTCACAATACTCTCACAGTGACTTTCCACCGTACCAAAAGATTACTCTATTCTTAATAATATTTACTGTGAATGCACTTGCTTGATCACTGAACTTTTCTTTATATTTATACTTTCTCTTAAAGAGATATCACTGGCAATCACTCCACGTATATGATATTATTCAGTACACAGTCATGTCATATATAAATCGGTAATCAATTTCAGGCATATATATCAATAGATCATAGAGATCAACACACAGGCATTTATATCGATAGATTATAGAGATCAACACACGGGCACTTATATCAATAGATTATAGATCAATCCACAGGCATTTATATCAATAGATTATAGAGATCAATACACCAATATCTAGTTTACTACCAATATATATATAATAATAATACTCACTGTAGATTAATAATAGTCACAGTAAATTCTCTGATGAATCTTGGTGCTTGCACACACCCACACATAGATATATATGTAAACTGATACTGTGAGCGCTCTGGGTAGCCTCACCACACACTGTGCTCTCTGTGACTTAAACTCAAGTGAGACTTGCTCACGACATATAAAATATCCTGACAAGATATATATATAGCTAACTAAAGGGGAAATGGGAGGGTAACTGTAAACACCTACTTCACCTATCCTAGGATGACAGTTGGGTTGTAGCTCCTGGTCCAGGCTCTCGCCTCGTTCATCATCCAGAAACACAAGCCCACGCCTTAGGATGTCGCGTCTCGCCGCTTCTGTACACAGCAGGTCCGTGCTCCTTCCTCTACAGTACGTCGCAGGGTCGAAGTCGGTCTCCTGGCCGTCAACTTTCCTCCCAACTACGGCAGCCAGCCTACGTCTCGGCGGTCGTCGCACGTTTCCCAATTAGTCCTTGTCACTGTACTCCCAGAGGAACTGCCTCTCACCACTACGAAGTCACGGTGAAGTTACCAGCCGTACCAGACGATGCTGCTTAAGCTTCACACGCACAGCACCCGACTTCAGAGCACTTGAAGCTCACAACACTGTCAATTCCCTCGTCGTCTAGATATATCGCTAGGTATTTGGGAAGACTTCTCGACGTGCTTGCATCCAACTGTTGACTCGTAGGGTTCCACGAAGGTGGGGTTACTGTCAAACTTGACAGGATCGTCGATCACACGTTCAACCTGGTTGACAAGGCTGTCAACCCAGTTCACTCACGGTGGGTGGCCCGGCCACTAAGCTGTCTCTTATACTGGTGAACTGCCAACGACGACACACGTCGATGCCCGGCCCACTTCTTGCAACACACCTGTCCCCTGAGCACTTGTTGCTCAATATTCTGTCAATTCCTTATCTGAGCCACTTCTGGGTTGCAGGAAGACCTCACAGAGTGCGTGCCAACAACTGGAGACGCTTAAATCCACCGGAGTTCGGTAAATCCGTCACTCTGACAGGATGACCGATCGCGCGTCCTACCTCTCGGACGTGTCGTGAAAGACTGATGTCGCCTGGCGCCAACACGGGCGGACCCCCTATGCCTATGTGACGTCACTTTTCCCAAAGTTGGTTTTCATTGGCTCCCAGTGCCACGTCGCTGACGGTGACCAATCTGGCGCCACTGACGTCACACAGTTTTGGCGGGAGAACAGACTTGCCAGCGCCATATTGGCTCCCTAAAGGGCCTATCCCACAGGCCAAAATACTACATTTTCTCAAATTTCTCGGCTCTTCGAGAACTACTCTCTCCCACATATGTTCAATTGATGCCTGCAATGTAGAGAACGCTCGGGAATAGTGGACATGACTCTTACAGCAGGCGTGGGAGAATTAGAAGGGGGGGAACACCGTCACATACCCCTCCCCTTAAAATAAGAGTCATGTCTGGTTAGTGCATGCGGGACAACGCATCTGCGACTACGTTGTCCTTTCCACTAAAAATCTTGGCTTCCAGCCAGTATTGCAGCCGCCAATGTGTGACACTCCTCATGTGTCTGCAGACCGTCTTCAAGGTCATCCTGGCGTCCACTGCTTACCTATTGCGGACCGAGGGCTCCACACCTCACGTCCGTTCACCAGCTGGAACTGTGAGAAGATTAACGGTTTGCCACTGCTTTGCAAATGGCCAACAAAACAGGGCCCGCTGTCTCTTCCCACTCGTCTTCCTGCTCTACGCAGAACATTCTCAGAGCTGTCTCTGAGGTGGAGTGGAGTCTTCCGACCGCCCCCTTCGACTGCGATCGGTAGGGCGACGACCGAATCTGCATCACTCCCCAATTTATCACTGTTCGTCTGACACACTCAGACCGGAACATATTTCCACTGTCAGCCTGATTTTCCCTGGGCCTCCTCACCCAAGAGAAAAGATTGTAGTTGCCCAGCCACTTCTCTCGACGTTGAACGTCGCATCGTGGTCATCCCTAGGTGACCCGCAGAGTCAACAGCGTGCAACGGACTCAACACTGCCGCTCTGCACTTGGCTGGCAACGCTACTTGATCTCTCGTACCTGGAGAGGCTTTTCCGACCTCCATCCTTACAGGTTTACACTGTCTTACTAATATGCCTTCTTGCCTGTTAAAGTGAGTAGCTTTCTCGGGACCAATACGTCCTTCTTTGGCCTTACAAATCAACTTGGGGGATTCTGCCTGCTGCATCTCCTCGAGACGAGTGCGGTCCATCCCTGGAGAACCGGTGAGGGTCACCTGTACCTCACCTTCTGGGCTGCCTTCGCCCTCCACTCGCTCTCCTGGTTCCATGACGAGGTGATCATTTTCCAGGCCGGCGGACGTCTCCTCGTCGGCCTTATCAGATCCACGTCCTCCTCGTCCTTCGCGCTGCCTCGGAACTACGGTACATACAGGGAACGCCTCCATGGCGATTCCTTTCTCGTCCCCATAGGCGTCGAACATTTCGCCTTTCTTCTCGAAGTGCTCCAAGCACTCCTCGTCCTTCACGAGGTTCGGCATGACACGTCCTCCACATGCGTCATTTCCCAAAATGACCTGTGCCTCCCTCGTGGGCATCGTCGCACAGACCCCCACTACTAGGGTTTGGCATCCATAAACAGAACTCAGGGTTACCTGGTGTAGGGGCATCTGCACTGGGCCTCCCACAGTGGTCACACTTGCCTCACCTACACAGGTATTCTCGTGACACTCAGGGAAAAGGGTTCTGCTCACCAGGGTAAATTCCGCCCCAGTATCTCTCAGCATCATTACCGGGATGGGGTCTGCGTCCCCCACCCTTACAGTTCCCTCACGCACGAAGGGTTAGCCTCCTTCCCTACGTACGGGTCCATCCCGCACTCCTTCGGCTAACTGGTCCTCTACCCGCACAAAAGCAACGTAACCCCGCTGCTTAGGACGTCTGCATTCGCGCGCCATGTGTCCTATTAACCCGCAGTTGAAACAACGGATCCTTCTTCTTCCGCGGACTCCTCTTGCGCCTTCCAAAGACTCAGCTCAGCTTCTCCGGCCGTGACGATAACAAGATCTCTTGAGCTCTCCCTCGGTGACTTCTTCGGCGGTTCCACAGCACTCTTCTGTCCTCTGCTGTCTCCATTCGAGGGGTAGGACCTGGGAGAACTCGGTCCCGTCCTCCATCCGTCCGACCTTCTCTTCTGAGTTTTAGGGCACTTACGTTATCCGCCCATTTATTAAAACTCTTCAATCTGTTCTCCCTTCGTGCCGTCTTAATTCTCTCTTGTTCTGCTTTAGCGGCCTCCATCTTTATCCTAGCCAGTTCAGCCTTGGCCGTTTCTTGTTCGGCCTTGGCTTCTCTTGTTCAACTTTAAATTTTTCCTGTTCAGCTTTAGCCTTTTCTTGTTCGGCTTTAGCTTTCTCTTGCTCAGCTTTAGCTCGCTCCTGCTCGGCTTTGGCTTTCTCTTGCTCAAGCCGAGCCTGCCTCTCTTCACGTTGCAGCTGCACTTCATTGTCTCCTGGTTCCAATTTTGTTTCACCTCGCGCCTCTCAGGCTGCTTTCCCTGCTGCTACTTGAGTTTACATTAATTCCTTCGTCACTTGGCGCATCATCGGTTTCCACTGAATTTCTTCCAACCTATCGGATTCTTCTCTACGCAGCTGTGCTCTTCGCGCTTCAGNTGAGTGTGGTGGTGTGGTAGTAGTGGTGGCGAGTGTGGTTGTGGTGTGTGTGTGGTTGTGTGTGTGTTGGTATGGTGGTGGTGAGTGTGGTGGTGTGGTACTGGTTGTGTGGTAGTGGTGGTGTGGGTGGTTGTGGTGTGTGGGTGATTGTGGTGTGTGTGTGGTGTTGTGGTGTGTGTGGTAGTAGTGGTGGTGAGCTTGGTTGTGGTGGTGTGGTATAGTTGTGGTGAGTTTGGTTGTGGTGGTGTGGTAGTAGTGGCGGTGAGTGTGGTTATAGTGGTGTGGTAGTAGTGGTAGTTGCAGTGTGTGGTAGTTGTGTGTGTGTGTGTGGTAGTGGTTCAGTAATCTTACCCAACAGAGGAGGGTAAGCTCCTGCTAGGACTTGGGTTGGCGACAACACTTAGGGTGGGTCCTGCCGTTTGGTAACTGTCTCTGTATGCTATGCTGCCATTTTTATGTACATTTTTTTTTTTTTAAATCTCAACATAAACAAAGTATAGGAAGATAATCATTTTATACTGTGTAACAACTCTTTACCTTGCTGGTAATATAATTTGGAACATATGTCCATATAAATACATGAACGTAAAAAAATGAACCAAAATATGGCATTGCGGAATGACGTGACTGTTTGACCACAACATCCTGTGTCCCCACTCTGCCTGGTGATACTCCACGACACTATACTTTTTACATTTAAAAATTATATTTGGGCAAAGAAATAGATGTTTTCATGTTATGTTACGTTATGCCACATTATGTTACAAGAATAGCATTAATATTGAATTGATGAGTGTTATATAATATTGAAGAGTGACTTTTACTTTACTGATAAATAAAAACTTGTGCTTCTATGAACTAGTCATTTTATAATACAAAAAGTTTATTTCAGTTCTTCATGCGTTTGTCCGCCCGCTCGCTCACTCAATACTACGTATCGTCGTCATACCATACAGGTGAACATGTGCCCTCATATTCTGAATCTCCATATATATGCTTGATGATATTGTTATTGTTTTTATTTGAAGACGAATAGCTCATATCAGTTATGATTTGACTGTGTTTGGTCCGTGGTTTCTTTTCTTCTTCTTGATGGGTCTCTCAGGAGCCGGCCGGCCGAGCGGACAGCACGCTGGACTTGTGATCCTGTGGTCCTGGGTTCGATCCCAGGCGCCGGCGAGAAACAATGGGCAGAGTTTCTTTCACCCTATTACCTAGCAGTAAAATAGGTACCTGGGTGTTAGTCAGCTGTCACGGGCTGCTTCCTGGGGGTGTAGGCCTGGTCGAGGACCGGGCCGCGGGGACACTAAAGCCCCGAAATCATCTCAAGACAGCCTCTCCTCCCGATGATTGCACGAATAAAATGTTTGGAGAGGCGTTATGTTGAGAAAGACGAGGTTTCAAAAGTTATTGTTGTCTTGTACTGTAGATCGAGGAGCGGTGACTAAACAAAGTCATGTGTTAGAGGGGGAACTTGCCACACTGTAGGGCGTGATGTTGTGTTGACGACGTAAGCGGATCCTTGGCGACGTTATTTAAAACAATCAAGTCAAATGTGCACCCATTTGTTGGTTAACTGGAATATGTAGACAGTGCTTTGACTACTGGATATTTCATGTAGCGAGAGGTCCCCTCCTCTGCCTCTTAATATATTTTGATGGTAGAAGTATTTTAAAGTGGTAAATACATGTTTGAAATTTCTGTACCGCTAAGATGATTGGAAACCGTGAAGGAGATAGTGTTGGATATGTGAATTTTAAACTAAAAGTGATTTAAGAAATTAAAAAACACGTCCTATCACACATCCGTCATATTACCTGTTAGGCTTTAACAAAATGAGGCCCACCCGCAGATGATGAGGAGGATGGATGAATGTCTGGCTAAGACCCGGGTGCACACACTTCCCTATTCATCACTGGCAGTACCCAGCCACAGCAACCATCCTTGTCCCCCACTCCTCCCCACCATTCTCTCCTCACCCGTCTCCTCGGCCTCCCAACTATTCCCCACTCCGCCATTCCCTCTTCCTGCCCACCATGTCCCACTCCCCTGTCCCTTTGTCCTCCCCACCATTCTCCATTCCCCCCATCCCCTCGCCTCCACCATCCCAAACTCCCCCATCCTTCGTCCTTCCCCCATTACCCACCCCCTCCCTTGTCCCCTCGTCCTCCCCACCATCTCTCACTTCCGTCCCGTCGTCACCCCACCATTCCCACTCCCTCGTCCGATGCCTTCCCAATGGTCTGATGTTTCCATCAGAAAATGGGAACATCACGAGATCTGATGTTCCTATCACTGATATATAAGAAAAAGTTAAAAAATTATATGAAAATATGAAAAAATAAAAAATTAACTATACTCACGAAATGAACGGTATGGTATACAACACAGCTCAATTCTAAGGCAATTCACACAAAATAATTTAATCAAAATGAAAATAAATCAAAATCTATGAAAATTCAATATATCAATGCAATCAAAAACATTGAAATGGAATTGTAACATATTTAGTAAAGCCTGTGTGTTGCTCCTACTGGCAACAGATGGCACTGTACGTCAAGAAAAGCATAGGTTTACCTGTCACAGGTGTGGGATCTATACTTATACTTACGAAATGAATGGTATGGTAAACAACACAGCTCAATTGCAACACAATGTCACGCAAAATAATTCAATAAAACATAAAATAATCGAAATCTATGTAAATAAAATTTATCAATGCAATCGGAAACATTGAAATGGAATTCGTGACATATTTCAATGCATATATATATAATAGTTAGCGTGCATGTTGGCATTATGTGCAACAGATACACTGTTTTTAAAAAACTTATGTTTTTACCTGTCACAGGTGTGGCATCTATATAGTTGGTAATAAAAGGATGCGCCTATTTGAATGCAATGTTGTATCAAAATTTCAAAGCAATCAGTGAAGAACTTTGGGAGATTACAGCGTGTGTTGCTCTTATGTCCAATAGATGGCACTGTTTTTAAAAAAAAAGAATGTTTTTTCCTGTCACAGGTGAGGCATGTATATAATTGATATATAAAAAGACACGCCTATTCGAATGTAATGTTGTGTCAGAATTTCAAAGCAATCGTTAAAGAGGTTTTGAAGATTTCCCTCATATGAAAAACATGTCAAAACACAGTTTTTTCGGAAAAAAGCATGTTTTTTACCGTCACAGACGTGATATCTATATAGTATGTATATAAAATCCTGGCCGGATGCGAATGGAACATTGTGTGAAAATTTCAAAGCAATCGGTGAAGAACTTTCGGAGATTAGCGATTTTGAACAAACGAACATTTCCATTTTTATTTATATAGATTAGGCTCGCTGCTGGTGCAGGATGGGGAAGGAGAGGATGAGGTAGACAGCGACAGACCCCCTCCTCACAGTAAAGTGCAGTTTAACTCTGTCAGAGACATTGGTGATGGTTCACTGTGCATTAGAAAATTATTATTAATATTATACACTATCCACGAGAGACAGGTGATATATGTTTAAGTATGTGGGGAACATAACAACAGAGTATATCGCGTAGATAATGGATGAAAGTATTTTTAAACTAAAAACAATGATCACCATGTTCAACACACACTAAGTGATTGACAATTTGTATGTGGTGATCAAGTCTCCTCAGGCACTCTTGGAGCAGGAGAGATGGAGTGGCTAGATGTGGTGTGGGGTAAATGAGAGGACCTTTCACTATTATTATTATTACTGTAAAATGCCTTAAATGTTTAATAAAAGAATGCAATTATATAAATGTGTTTACTTTCCCGATTTATTGTTATGTTTGAGGAGAAATGCAGCCAGTCTGATGGCATAGGGAATTGATAAGTGATTGATGACTGACAGGTGGCGGAGGAAGCACGCAAGAGGGAGGAGGGGCAGTAATAGAGAGGGCCTCATACTCATACAGTTCACTACCGTCATGCCTGCTGCTTCGTGAAAATGGCTCTGGTCCACATTTGACTTAAACTAATTAGAGTAGCAGGCCACATCCTGCATGCTGGTGAGTTTCTACTTCTCCGACGTGAAATGGGATATTCGAAAAATGCAGATGATGCCAGGTTGTTGTGGTGAAGCTATGGAGGGGTTATCTTGAGGTTATCTTGAGGTTATCTTGAGATGATTTTGGGCTTTTAGTGTCCCCGCGGCCCAGACCTCGACCAGGCCTCCACCCCCAGGAAACAATCCGTGACTGCTGACTAACACCCAGGTACCTATTTTACTGCTAGGTAATAGGGGCATAGGGTGAAAAAAACTCTGCCCATTGTTCTCGCCGGTGCCTGGGATCGAACCCAGGACCACAGGATCACAAGTCCAGCGTGCTGTCCGCTCGGCCGACCGGCTCCCGGTTAGAAATAAGGGTAACGCCCCTTACCCTCAGAGTGACAAGTGTATTTGCGTGTGTAAAGGCCGGAAACTGCCTTCGATCTGCTGGAGGCCTGACATAAGGAAGACCTCGACATACTTCCTTTGGTTAATGTGTGTTGTTTTAACTCCCAGAAGCTGAGTGAGGGATAGTCGACAGCTGATAACACTGGTAAGTACAACTAGGTGCTCTCATCGCGCTTGGTCACGTGTGAGATGCCTTTTGTTCCCACAGTTGATCTTCAAAGCCTTGCTCCGCCCGCCAAACTTCTCGTTAACCCTAACTCAACCTTCCTTCTCGTTAACCCTAACTCAACCTTCCTTCTCGTTAACCCTAACCCAACCTTCCACATACTGCAGCTGGTCTCCTAGGTCTGGTGATGCCATTTGCCACCACCATACCTAACTCTAGAAGGCCTATGCTCAGATCTAAAGGCCTATGCTCAGATCTAAAGGCCTATGCTTAACTCTCTAAGCATATATACCTGTACAATTCTACGCTCCCAATAAATACATTTTCAACAAACACCTTTACGTACACTTATCATTCACACCTACACACACCTACACTGCTGGCTCTAGCATGGAGTCCATATCTAGTCAAGCATAAGACTAAACTGCAAAAGGTTCAAAGGTTTGCCACCAGGCTAGTACCCGAACTGAGAGGTATGAGCTACGAGGAGAGACTACGGGAATTGAACCTCACTTCGTTGGACGACAGAAGAGTTAGGGGGGACATGATCACCACATTCAAGATTCTCAAGGGAATCGACAGGGTTGATATAGACAGAATATTTAACACAAGGGGCACACGCACTTGGGGACACAGGTAGAAACTGAGTGCCCAAATGAGCCACAGAGATATTAGAAAGAACTTTTTTAGTGTCAGAGTGGTTGACAAATGGAATGCATTAGGAAGCGATGTGGTGGAGGCTGACTCCATACACAGTTTCAAGTGTAGAAATGATAGAGCCCAATAGACTCAGGAACCTGAACACCTGTTGATTGACGGTGGAGAGGCGGGACCAAAGAGCCAGAGCTCAACCCCCGCAAGCACAACTAGGTGAGTACAACTAGGTGAGTACATGCTACACACCTGAACACATGCTCACAAACACTCCATTAACACCCACCTCGCCTGCCCGGGTGGCACGCCCAGTCATAGTCATAATTTACACTACTGTGGTGGTGTGTGGCATGTAGCGAGGTGTGGTGGTGCCTGCAGCGAGGTGTGTTGATGGTGGTGCCTGCAGCGAGGTGTGGTGGTGCCTGCAGCGAGGCGCGGTGATGGTGGTGCCTGCAGCGAGGTGTGGTGGTGCCTGCAGCGAGGTGTGGTGGTGCCTGCAGCGAGGTGTGTGGTGCCTGCAGCGAGGCGTGGTGGTGATGGTGCCTGCAGCGAGGCGTGGTGGTGATGGTGCCTGCAGCGAGGCGTGGTGGTGATGGTGCCTGCAGCGAGGCGTGGTGGTGGTGCCTGCAGCGAGGTGAGGTGGTGGTGGTGCCTGCAGCGAGGCGTGGTGGTGATGGTGCCTGCAGCGAGGTGAGGTGGTGGTGGTGCCTGCAGCGAGGCGTGGTGGTGATGGTGCCTGCAGCGAGGTGAGGTGGTGATGGTGCCTGCAGCGAGGCGTGGTGGTGATGGTGCCTGCAGCGAGGTGAGGTGGTGATGGTGCCTGCAGCGAGGTGAGGTGGTGATGGTGCCTGCAGCGAGGTGAGGTGGTGATGGTGCCTGCAGCGAGGTGAGGTGGTGATGGTGCCTGCAGCGAGGCGTGGTGGTGGTGCCTGCAGCGAGGTGAGGTGGTGGTGGTGCCTGCAGCGAGGCGTGGTGGTGATGGTGCCTGCAGCGAGGCGTGGTGGTGGTGGTGCCTGCAGCGAGGCGTGGTGGTGATGGTGCCTGCAGCGAGGCGTGGTGGTGGTGGTGCCTGCAGCGAGGTGAGGTGGTGGTGGTGCCTGCAGCGAGGCGCGGTGGTGATGGTGCTTGCAGCGAGGCGTGGTGATGGTGGTGCCTGCAGCGAGGCGTGGCGTGGTGGTGATGGTGCCTGCAGCGAGGCGTGGTGGTGATGGTGCCTGCAGCGAGGCAGTGGTGGGTGGTGGTGCCTGCGCGAGGTAGAAGGTGGTGGTGGTGCCTGAAGCGAGGCGGTTGGTGGTGGTGGGTGCCTGCAGCGAGGTCGATGGTGGTGCTGCTTGCCATGCAGCGAGGCGTGGTGGTGCTGCTGCCTGCAGCGAGGTGAGGTGTGTGCTGCTGCCTGCAGCGAGGTGAGGTGGTGATGCGGTAGAGGTGGTGGTGGTGGTGGTGGTGGTGGTTGGTGCATGCAGCGAGGTGTGGTGATTGGTGGTGCATGTCGAGCAAGGTGTGGTGGTGGTGGTGGTGGTGGTGGTGGTGCATGCAGCAAGGGTGGTGGTGGTGGTGGTGGTGGTGGTGTGGGTGGTGGTGGTGCATGCAGCAAGGTGTGTGGTGGTGGTGTGTAGCATGCAGCAAGGTGTGGTGGTGGTGGTGCATGCAGCAAAGGTGTGGTGTGGTGGTGGTGCATGCAGCAAGGTGTGTGTGGTGGTGGTGGCATGCAGCAAGGGTGTGTGGTGGTGGTGGTGGGTGCATGCAGCTAGGTGTGGTGGTGGTAGGTGGTGCATGCAGCAAGGTGTGGTGGTGGTGGTGCATGCAGCAAGGTGTGGTGGTTGTGGTGGTGGATGCGGTGGTTGGGGCATGCATGCAAGGTGTGGTGGTGGTGGTGGTGCATGCAGCAAGGTGTGTGGTGGTGGTGAGCAATGTGGTGTGGGTGCATGCAGCTGGGTGGTTGTGGGCACAGAAGGTGTGGTGGTGGGTGGTGCGCGATGTGTGGGTGTGTCATGCAGCAAGGTGTGGTGGTGGTGGTGGTGGTGCATGCAGCTAGGTGTGGTGGTGGTGGTGGTGCATGCAGGAAGGTGTGTGGTGGTGGTGCTGAGATGTGGTGGTGGTGGTGGTTGTCATTGCAAGCAAGGTGTGGTGGTGGTGTGTGTCATGCAGCTAGGTGTGGT